>PVHX01003015.1:0-124192 GCA_004024805.1 Geosciurus inauris | reverse complement strand
CAGTTTTTAAGAATCATATTTTCATTTTCATATCTCTTGACATACATATTAACATCTTTTCCTACTGATAACAAAAGCCAAATTAAGTAAAATTCAACCCAAAGTTTTAAGATTTCCTATTTCTGAGATACCTATTTGCATATATATTTGTATATATATAGATATAGATGAAGATATATATCTTTATGTATAGTGTATATATGTATGTAGCATATTATATGTATATATATAGTATATGTGCATATACATCATTTTACATGTATATATGTTTATATATAGTGAAATATAAACAACTTAAAATTTATTCTATTTGAAGTGGAAATAAAATTTCCATTATTTATTGTTAGGTGCAATTATTTAAAACTAATGCATATGTTAGTGAAGAGCTTATAAATAACTTTAGCACTTTAAATTTTTTTTTTTTTTTTTTTTAATATTTTTTAGTTGTTGATGGACACAATGTCTTTATTTTATTGCTTTGTATGTGGTGCTGAGGATCGAACCCAGGGACTCACGCATGCGAGGCAAGCGCTCTACCGCTGAGCTACAATCCCAGCCCCTAAATTTTTTATTTATATATTTTATTTTGTATAAATTTATTTTTATTCATGTTTTATTTAAATAATTTTCTTTGCAATCTTTTCATTAAGATCAAATTAACCAATATTTACAAATTTATTCATCTGTGTTCCCATTTGTCAATTTTTTCTTAATATTTTCCCCAAATTATTTCTCAAAAGTACCTAAAGATGAGTAAAGAATGAATTAAAAAATCAATCATATTTCAAAATTGAATATAATTTACTCTTGTTGAGGGAGTTAGTACCAAGGAAAACTAAAATTACAAAAATATTAAAATGCTAGCCACATACCAAACATTTTAAATTGTGAGACACATGGTTTTGCTCTGAATTTAATTAATTTTGTTTGTATTGATGTCAAAGAACAAAATAGGATAACTTTTATATATCTTAACAAATAATAAAATTTTTCAAAGCAGCAAAGGAATTAAAATTTTGGGTTTATGTCACAATAAGCAAAATAAATGGACACCTTCTTTCTTGTTTTGTACTGACAATCTAATTTACTATTTAAAATTATTTTTTTAAATTTTATGCATATTACTTTTTCTTGCTACTTGTAATTGAACCCAGGTGTTCTTTATTACTGAACTGTATCCTGACTTCTTTTCATTTTTTATTTTGAGACAGTCTCTGTAAGTTACTGAGGTTGGCCTTGAATTTGTGATCATCCTGAGGCAGTGGGCCTTAGCCTCCAGAGTTGCTGAGAATATAGGCATTTGCCATCATGTCTGGCTTAAACATTACTTTGGTTCTAGGGTTGTTATTTTAATTTCAGGTTGAAGGAAAAATAATTAAATTATTTAAATAACTATATCATTTTTCCATTGTAAAAATAACAAGCTTATTGTTGACAAAATAACAATACTGATGACTGAGATAGTTGAAAAGACTATGACTTACCATTTATATTCTTAATATGTATAGGTTTTTCCTTTTTTTAATTGAAAGAAAAAATAAATTTTTTGATTTGCTAGGAGAAACACTGGGGACTTTTATCTCAGCTGTGATTCTGCCCATCAGCAGGAATGGGGGTAGGAGGTGGCTTTTAAAGAGGTAATTAAAAAACTCCATTCCATGTATTCTCTGTTTGAGTTGTAATTCACTTGTTTTGGGAGATGGTCATTTCTTATTTCATCTGGTTTTATCCCCAGAGTTTGGATTACTTCATTCCTATGGTGGCTGTATACTCAAGGGCAGATATTTCTGCCTAAAATGAGGAAGAAAGTTTATCCTATTTCTATGTAGATTAGGGAAGGGGAAAGATTAGGGAGGAACAGGGAGAGAGGAAGAGAAAAAAAATGTCCATTTTAAAAATAAGTTGCAGTGGCAGAGCAACAAGGGCTATATTCAAAGCATAGAGTGGACCATGGTTACATTTTCCCATGGTCAATGTCTGTGTTTTATTTCTATGGAAAAATGAGGACAATCTCCAAGCTGCTTCCTGCTGAAATAGGGTGAAGTTGGGAGAAGTAACCCAAAGTCCTTGTTCTCTGTCATCTAAGGCATAGCCAGTTAAGGGTATTTAGAATCAGAGCAGTCCAGAAGTCCACAGTGGCAGATGGCAGGTGATTAGACAAGGCATACATAGGGCAGGGATCATGCTAAGACAACAATAAACAAGTCAGCAAAACATTATTTTTTGTGCACAATTAGTACAAAAGCAATTAGTATTGAAATCAGTCTCTGAAAACCATGAGGACAGTAACTCATAATCATATCAGAGAAAAACAGATCGAGTTTACCAATGCAGGAGGATAGGAAGATTTGTAGGTCTATGAGATCAGGCTCAAATTAAATCAAGACAAATTTGCAACTCTAGAGTCCTTTGAGATTATTATTAGGCACTTGCACACAAGAACTCTCCCTTTGGCTGGGCACAGTGGTGCATGTTTATAATCCCAGTGACTCAGGAGGCTGAGACAGGATAATTGTGAGTTCAAAGCCAGCCTCAGCAATGGTGAGGCACTAAGCAATTCAGCGAGACTCTATCTCTAAGTAAAATACAAATAGGGCTGGGGATGTTGCTTGGCAATCAAATGTCCCTGAGTTCAATCCCTAGTACCCAGAAAAAAAAATAACACCTTTTTTTTTATAGTCTCCAGTTCTATTTACTTTTGATAGGGCTGACACAAATGTACATCTTAAGTTACACTTAAAAAGCCATTCTTTTTCCTTTTAAATGTACATGTAGGACAGTGCTTAAGCTATACAGCTATATTCTCCTGCAAGATGTTTAAGACCAAGTTGGTCAAAACTAATCTTGTTCCTATCTACTCTTAAGAGTCAGCTGAGATCATTCAGAGATCATTCTTGGGGCTGTGTGCAAAACTTCTTGGCTCCTTTAGCTCTCCTCTATCGGTGGTGCCATCTGCCAGGATAGATCAGGGTCTTGCTGACCATAAAGTGGCTTCTCTTAGAAGCATCAGGGACATTTCCCTTTCCAATGACCCTCCTCTTTGCAGAATGTGCATTGGTTGGCTTTCTGCTCTCTAGGGTCCTCTCAATCTCCCTGATGGGCACATCAGGTGACTCACAAAGTGTTGCAGGGACCAGTGAGAGGTCCTATTGTTCTCTGGTTCTGATTGACCTTAGAGAGCAAGGGCCAAAATGTTGGCTGCTTTTTCCTTGGGCCTTTTACTACCTTAACTTTGGTCTCTATGTTTTTGATTTTAAACATTCAGCAGGCCACTTTCAACAATCTTAAAGTAACAGCTTATAACTTCAATATCTATAATTTTACAGTTATCCCTTTCATTTAATTGGGTTAGTATTCATACTGGAAGTCAGCATTACATATTATTCATCCTATATGTGATGGCTTATTATCTCAAATTAACTCAAGTTATTTTATTAGAAGCAGTACCTCTGCAAAACACTAACAGGCAACAGTTATAAAGTTTACAAGGAAAATATAAAATGAAATTAACAGAGCAAAACCATATTCAATTTGTGTAATAGCTATGAACCAAGAAAAATGATTTTTGTATTTTTAAACCCTTACTTAGTTAAATATTATAGCCCCTGTTTATTTTGAGATCACAATAATCTTTACAACAAAAATCAATCTTTTGAACACAACTTCAAGTGAGCTCAAGTCTAGCCTATGTTGGAGCGGTTCCAATGTGGAATAAGGTGAGAGGCAGAGCTTTATCTCAGGTAAAGTGGGGCTCTTGACAAATAACACGAAACAACATTACATCTAAAACATAAACCAAACAAAGGCTAAGAGAGCTTTTAACTTTCTTCTTGTGGAAAAAGTGGCAAAATGCTTCCATGTTTTACAATGTCACCTTTAAACAGATTAGGTTCTCCTTATTTTCTTCCAAAAATGCATTTAAACTCTTATTCTAGTGTGAAGAGTAACACACAATTGTATATATATTACACATATATTATATATATCTTAATATATAACATATTATATATATATATATATCTTATTGACAACAGTTTACTTTATCCAGCTATAAAACATCAAATGACATAAATAAATACCAACAATATTTGTATTTCTATATGAATCTGAGACTATTGCTACAGATAATTTTAGTTTGGAGAACACCAACTGGGTAAAGTGCTCTCCCCTAAGCTTTACATTTAATTAAGTTTAACTTTAAAAGTACAATTTAGAACTCATAGTTTATGGTAATAATAATTACAGATCTGCATGTGTCAGTAGTACCAGCAAAAATTAAAGGATAGCCTTTAATCTTTTATACACTTAGCAAACAATGTTAATGATCAGAAATATACTTAGTCAAAGCAAACAAATATAAGACAGGTCTTCAAATGATAGTGTGATCTTTCTATATCAGATACAATGTATAAAGAACAGCACTTATTAGTTACCTTGCCAGTAATCCTAGATAAACTTTCATTTTATAAACTTTTACATAACACTTAGATAAGACTGATTGATATAGTTCTCAGATATATAGTTGTATCTACTCACATATATTTAGTATGTAAACTATATTGTTATAATCTAACATAGTAGTTGTTTCTCTAACCAGTTACAAAGTAATAATTTAAAATACTTTAACAGGTACCACCCTTAAATTCTGTAAGCCTTAGTTTCCCCAAGTAATAAAACCTAACAGATATAAGAAAATTATCTTGATAAGAGCAAATCAATGTTTCAAATTTTGCTTCTTATCAGTACATTGGAGTTCAAATAAATTTGACTGACTGTGTTAATTACAGCCAATTTAATCACAAACTGTTTTTTGCCTTCTGCAAACATTCCACAACTAACTAAGACATTCACAACTTCTTAACATCCTTAGTTTTGTCCTTTCTTTCATCTTGGATTTTAGCATAAGAATATTACTTTACCAGACAAAATATTTACACATCCATAACTTTCTTTTATCTTTTCCAGTTTTGGACCCTTTCTTAAATGTATATTCTGAAACAATCCTTATGGATATTATCTGTGCATTTAGTTTACACAACAAATTCCATCCCAGGAGAAGACTAGGCAATGCAGCTTATATAAAACTGTTCCTTCTTTTTCTTTCTCTCAGGTTGCATTCAAGAGGTTGGAGCACAGATATCTTTGAGCCTGACCTGTCTCCTTTATCATTATCACAATTCCATCAACTTTAAGTGAGCTCCCTACTGTCATTTGTACCCAGATTCTCCTTTGGGGCCTTTTTCTTACTCTAGGCATACTAATATTCAGTGGAGGAGATACTTTCCATCCTTTTCTTTTGGCTTCCTTGAAGATCCCTTTGTGGAGGCTGCCTACAAAGCATAGGTAGCATAGGTTAATTTCTTTTTCTTTTGTGGGTGCAGTTGCTTATTCTGTCATTCTCCCCATGCATTTAGTTTGATGGGATAGTGTTATAATAAGAATTCCTTTGCCTCAGTGATGGATATCTCCAGCCAAATGGGTTGTCCTGTCAGATCTTAAAAGGGGAGACTGTTCCTGTCCCCAGCTCATAAACTAACAGTGATGGAACCTAATGCCATATCTTTTGTGGCCAGAAGCCTCCATCCCCCATAGGCAAAAAGGACTAGAAGGCAAGAAAGAGGCCAGGTTTTCTTTGGCCATTTTTCTATATCCAGGCAGCTTTTCTGGGATTTTTTTTCCTCCAGCTTGGGGCTAGTGTCTTTACCCACAGTGAGATGATCTGTGGCTGCCTGGGGCCAGGCTGAGACACAGTGCTGGGAGTGCTAGCACTGGGTTTAAAAATTTAAATCTTTTAAACCCTTTATTCTGGTGTCCTTCTATCTTTGTACATCAGAGGCAGTGCCTTTTGGCACCTTCAACCTAGTTTTTGACTGTTCAGACCATTATGATGCAACTGCATAAATGCCTGTACATATAGAATTTCTTTCATATACTTTATCCCTGACATACCAACTTTAACTTCAAGATTGTATAATAATCCAGAAAAACATTCAAAGTCTAGATTGTGTTACAGTAAACCATATTTCTCCTAGTCTTACACCTATATATGGCCCATTTAGCCAAGATCTCAAGAGCCTACTGGTAGGATCAGTGCAGCATGGCCTATGTCTTACAGGGCCAGTAACAGATACAAAAAGGATAGACAATAGAGGATCACTGTAACCAGGGCTGACAGACAGAAACCTTTAAAACAGACAGACCTGCACATACACATTTCTTCCATTTAATTTATTTTTGACAGACCAACTCCACCTGCAAGACTGTATAATAATCCAGAAAGCTATTCAAAAGTCAGATGGTTACAGTAAAATATTTTCTTAGCCAGGCTTATACCTATAGGTGGCCCTTTCTTCAACTTACTTTACCTCTGACAGACCAACTCTGATTGCAAGATTGCACAGAAAAGAAACACAAAGAGAGATAACCAGAGAGGAGCCTCAAAACCATGATCAACAGAAGGGGAAACTTTAAATTGACCAGCCAAGATCTTTCCTAAGAGACTACCTATAGGATCAATGCAGTATTGATCAAGTCTTTAAAAGGACAGTAGCAGATACAAATAAAACAAACACACAGACACACAACCAGAGGAAATTCATAAACCCAATGTCAACAAACAGATGAGAACCTAGAACAGACTAGAAGAGAGCAAATATCCATAGGTTCTTGAGTCCTGCTTCACCATATCTCCTACACCGGTGGTGCCACAGATATCCCCACAAAGAACTACCAGATGTGGAATCAAGGGAATCAGCACACATACCAGGGGACTTACTAGGTGGCCAATGGTGTCATGACTTTACTGAGCTCAGTTTTTCTTTTTCTCAAAGTGGACTATAATGAAGCAACCTGTACAGTTCAAGGAGAGAGTTCCTGAAGCAAAGGGAGCTTTGGCAGCTGCTGGGATGGTCCCTCAGTCTCTTCCTTTACTCACAGGAATAACTCCTCAGGTTGGGTCCGAGGCAAAATCACCCATTTTCTGACTTTCCTGCAGTTGGCTCTCAACAAGTTCACTAGCCACTCTGCGTCCTCAGCATGGAAGTGGGGTTCCTTGGAGAGCCAGGACTTCCCAAGAAACCTGGAGTGGGGCTTGCTCTTGGGTCCCACCTGGGGCATCAGATTTGTTACCAAAAGCTCCATCCTTGTCCCTGATGTCAATCTAATAACAAGGGCACAGTTTGAGAAAAAGGAAAAGGAAGTTTCATTGCTTTGCTAGCAAAGGAGAAACACAGGGGACTCTTATTCCAGAAGCTGTGATTCTTGTAGTATTTTTTTTATAATAATGTTTATTTGTATATATAAAAATAAGTGATATTTATGAGTTGGAGTCACCAAAACTATCTCCAGTTTAGACAACTCAGAACTCAGAGGACTTAGCATTTAGTCATATTCAAGACTGGCTTCTCTTCTGTTTTCATTTTCCTTCAAGAATTGAATCCAGGAGCTCTCACAACCTAGGCATGCACTCCACTGCTGAGCTACATCCCCTGGCCTTTTTATTTCATTTTGAGACAGGATCTTACTAAATTGCTCAGGCAAGCCTTACGCTTGGAATCCTCTGCCTTCTAACTAATTACATATGTGTGCCACTGCATCTATCTCTAGACTGGTTTCTTAACAGTGAGAGAATACAAAGCAATATCAGCAATGGAACAAGGTGCATAGGGCAAAGTCCAGAGAAACCATACCAGGTAAGCTTAAAAGAGTCTTCTGCTACCAGAAACACAGGACGAAGGATACATTTAGTTCTCTGTAAAAGGACATATGACACCCCACATGAAATGTTGCAGTCAGGTAAATTCATAAAGTATCAGTGCCTGAGATTTCAATTGGAGTTCAGTTATGTAGGTATTCTTTGTCTACAGCACCCAAATTTCATGTTCCTGGAAGAAAAGCAGGTGTTAAGAATAAACCATACTTTTTATAGAACTTAGGTACATTGAACCACACCTATATGTTTATGGCTGTGGGAACTGTTCTGAAATCAAAGTTCCCAGGTATCAGCTGAGAGTCCAATTTGGAAATAGGTCTTACAGAGAATAGCAAATAGACCTGTTATATTACCCATTTTTTGAAAATTAACATTTCATTGTTAATTTTTTCTAACTATTAATATTTATTCATATAATTCAAATGTTTTACCAGTACCTATCACAAAATAAAATTATGTTTGAAAAGAAGAAGAAAAGATATGTAAACATTAATTGTCACCCATACTTATGGGATAGGATTAAACCATTTTTGCCCAGGTGAGTATGCATGCATCTATCTTCATTCATTAATTTACTCAGAATTTATCATACTTGAAGGAGGATGTACCACCTTCTTCCATATTAATACAAATAATTCATTTTTCTACAAAATCTATAGTGAAAAATTTTTAGTGGCTTAAACAAGCAAATAAACCTATACACTAAGTGTCATAGGATTTTTTAAATCTTTCATTCTTAATCTTATAAGATTTGATTTATTTTAAAATTTAAAAATTAAGATTTTAAATAATGGTTATATTAATTTAAGTATATTTGAGAGAAAAGTAAAAACAATCTAGTTAGGCTATGTACCTGAAAATAATACTTTATAAATTATAAAATCTAAGAATTTTCCCCTGAATTAAGCAAACTTCTTTCTTATTTGCTCCATAATTGGGATTTTTTTTCCTTGAGGCTATTAAACTCTTTGGAGTCTTTAATTTTTTTAGGAAAAAAATCTATATAGCATAATCATGAATATTCTTGTTTTAGAGAAGCAGTTTGTAAGTCAGTTTAACTAGTTGTGATCAATCTCTCTCAATCCAATTATCAAAATTAACAAGCATCAAAATTCTGTATCAAAGTATGTTTTTATTTTGAATGCAGCAGTCAAGTTTGTTTACTTTAACTTTTAAAGGGTTGATTAGACAATTTGAGATGTAGAATAGGCTCAGTAAAAAAATACAAGATTACTCTTTATTCAGAACTTATTAAAAAAACAATTGGAAATATTGTCATCTACCAAGGAGAGAAAAGAAAGAAATGACAGATATAATGATGAAGGCTACATAATAGCTATGATTATAATGGAAATCAATGAGGAATAATTTATTCTGTATCATATTATGAGGACAAGGAGCATTCTGCAATGGAAAGGCAATAAATTAGAAGTAGATATTAACATTTTTAATGCATGATGTGAGATAGCCAAACAGTGATTGAAAGGAAAAAACAATTAATACTTAAATCTTGTTAAATATTTAATACTAAAAATCCTTGGAACACTTCAAAGGAATTTCTTTTTCAGTTAATTGTTTGCATATAATCAGATAGGAGGTATAATAAAGAATGTTTGCTTGGCATTTAGAAGGCCAGTGAAAGTTGATAATCTAAATGAAGACTTCTATATTTGGAGGAAATTATTCTAAATTAATTCAAGAAAGAGTTCACAGGGTGTGCTTTTTGACAGTCATGAAAGAATTCTAATGCACCTGCTTAGGAACATTTTCCTCTTATATAAAGGTGTCTGGTATTTTGCTTAGTTTGTGGTAAGTAATTTGTATGAATCCATAATGTAGCTGTCAGATTTTTTTATTCTTGTTGCATTATAATGCTAATGGAGTGAAAACGGAATTTAAAAAATTGTTTTAGACTCAACATCACTACACTTGACATCTGTATACTCCCTATGGCAAATATAGCATCATATTTTCTGTGGTAATGCTTTCCTAATCTTAGCTTCTGGGCATTAGTACTTACTACACAATATTCACATAGAAGTATAATGTGGAAGTTAGATGTTTTGTAGTATATAAGTGATTCTCTTTTCATGTGAATGAGTGAGAGAAGATTGTAGGAAAGTAGTTGAATTAGTATTTGAAAACTTACCGGCATCATTTGCCAATCAGTGCTTCTAGTCTTCTCATGTAAAAGTCTTCCATGAAACTGCTCTTCAAGAAAAACTGAGATAGGGAAATACTGATACAAAATAGATTATCTTATCCAATCTCTAAACTATAATTTCCAATGAATTAAAAAATCTTTCAAGTCAGAAAATGTGAATTTATAAGAGTTATTTTGCCTGCTTTTCACTTTTAGGAAATATCAGTTTACATGAACAGAAGTTTTACATATACAAATGTAAAACTGATTTACATTCCAAGTGATAGTAAAAAGCAATCCTTTCAAACTTCAGGATTAATATAAAACAAATAACACCCAAAATACAAACCAATAAAATATACATTTTATTACAGTTGTTATTTAATTATGTATCCCCAATAGGTGCCCTCAGGTTGATAGGTTTAGAGCAAGTAGACATATTATATGTAATCGTATTATAGAGTATCTAAGTATAAATTGTTTTATTTTTCCTTTTTAAAATACAACCTTATCTACAAAATGAGTACAAGCTGTTTCTATAAATGTAAGTTAGATTGACATAAGCAGGAGTCAAATCATTAATGAATTCTATAAAATTCTAGGAAAAAGATGAGGCATCTCTATTCAGATACAATTCTTATGTGTGCAGTACAGGGCATTAAAGCAAGGCTTCACATATGCTAGATAAGTGCTAAACCTCACTATGCACAAAACTCAACTCAAAATGGATCAAGGACCTAGGCATTACACCAGAAACACTGTGTGTGACAGAGGAAAAAATAGGCCCAAATCTTCATCACATTGGATGAGTGGCTGACTTAATTAACAAGACTCCTAAAGCTCAAGAAATAAAAGCAAGAATCAATAAATGGGATAGATTCAAACTAAAAAGCTTCTTGGCGAAGAAAACAATAAGGTGAAGAGAAAGCCAACGTTCTGAGAGCAAATTTTTGCCACATGCATATCAGACAGAGCACTAATCTTCAGGATATACAAAGAACTCAAAAAACTTAATACCAAGAAAACAAACAACCCAATCAATAAATGGGCTAAGGAGCTGAACAGACACTTCTCAGAAGAAGAAATAAAAGCAGTCAATAAATACATGAAAAAATGTTCAACATCTCTTATAATTAGAGAAATGCAAATCAAAACTAAGATTTCATCTCATGCCAGTCAATGGCAGTTATCAAGAATATAAACAACAATAAGTACTGGAGAGAATGTGGAGGAAAAGGCACACTCATACATTGCTGGTGGGATTGCAAATTGGTGCTGCCAATTTGGAAAGCAGTATGGAGTTTCCTTAGAAAACTTGGAATGGAACCACCATTTGACCCAGCTATCCCACTCCTTGGTCTATACCCTAAAGACTTAAAAACAGCATACTATAGTAACACAGCCACTCAATGTTTATAGTAGCACAATTCACAATTGCTAAACTGTGGAAGCAATCTAGATGTCCTTGAACAGATGAATGGAAAAAGAAACTGTAGTATGCATACACAATGGAATATTACTCAGCATTAAAAGAGAATAAAATTATAGCATTTGCAGGTAAATGGATGGAGTTGGAGAATATCATGCTAAGCGAATTAAGCCAATCCCCCCAAAACAAAGGCTGAATATTCTCTCTGATAAGTGGATGCTGATACTTAATGGAGGGTGGAGTTGGAGGTGTGAGGAGAATAGAGGAACTTTGGATTGGGCAAAGGGGAGAGAGGACAGGGGAGGGGGCATGGAGCAGGAAAGATGATGGAATGAAATGGACATCTTTACCCTAGGTACATGTATGATTGCACATATGGTGCAATTCTACATCATGTACAACCAGAGAAATGAAAAGATGTGCTCCATTTAGGTACAATGAATTGAAATGCATTCTGCTGTCACATATAACTAAATGGAACAAATAAAGAGTAAAAAAAAAAATCTTCTAACTCTGAGCTATATCCCCAGCTCCTAAAGCAACGTTTCAGAGTATCTGAAAAGCCACTTTGCTCCCGTTGTGGCTTGGTCTGTGGGGCTCATACAGGAGCTTGATCCCAAATAATAGGTGCCCATGAATTTTATGTAACAAAATAAAGGCCCTAGAATACTAAGATATTATCCTTGGGGAAAAAAAAGTGGATTCTTAGATTCTCCCTGTCTTTTTGACTTTGTCTTTGTAACTGTCTCACACACAACAAAAACAAATTTTAAAAATCTCAACTGCTCATAACCAAAAAACAAAATTCAAGACATGTCTATGTATACATACATAGAGAGATTTATATGATCTCTAGATATATACCTAGATAAACATTGACTGTGGTATTTGTTTTTTTCTTCTATTACTATTAAAAAGTATTTTCTTTTGAGATAAAATGTATATACAGTGCTATTCACAGGTATAAGATGTCAAATTGTATATAAGTTTTGAAAAATGTATTCATCCTTGTAATTAACACCCTAATCAAGACATAGAATATTTCCTTCAAACCAGAAATTCTTCTTACATGTTCAGGTAATTTACCTCCCTCCATCACTATAGGTTAGTTTTACCTGTTCTGAACTTTCACTATTTTTTTGTCTTTGAAATTCAAGGTACTGACACCTGTATCAGACACTGAATCCATATATGCTTATGTTTTTTTTTCCTATCTCTTTCTCTCAATGACTCCATTATTTTTTTTCTGTTTATGTTTGTGCTAGTAACTTTGAATTATGTTTTCATATCTGGTAGAACTGTTCTACTCTTCACTTTTATATTTCCATTTTCTCCTAGCCATTTGTTTTAATGCTTGCTCTAAAATTAGTATGTATCACTTAACGCTTGCAGAAAATTTTATTGGTATAAGATTAAATTTTATGTTATTTATTTTGCTATTGAAGAACAGGATATATTTCTTCATTGATCTTGTTTTTCAAAGCAATATTTTTAATGTTCTCTCACATTTTCTGTGAACATATTATTTTTCATCACATTTTTGGTCTCTCCTGAGTCTTGTTTTGTGATCAATATTTTCTTAAAATTTCAAGAAAATAAGACAATGCAGGACCACTCTTAGGCAATCATAGACTCTTCCTCCTCCCATTATTCCCCTCATCTGTAATCTACCAAGAACTCTTCTGATTGAAGTATTTTCTGTGGACTTGCAGTTAAATAAGAAAATGAAGAAGATGAAGTGATTTTAGAACATTCTAGACTCTAACAGAAAAAGAGAGGAAAACATTTATCTACTTCTGGGGCCCAAGCAAAGATCTAGGCACATAGGCAGTGAGCCTTGAGACAATGATAAGAATGCAATGATTCTTGGAGAAAATTTGTTCTGTGAACAAGACACCTGCAAAGATTGGCTCTGGGTCATGAGTAACGTAAGTGAAAATCTCTCGATAGCTTGTTCAGGTGTCAGGGAACAAACTAATCTTTTCCTGGCAGCTGGAATAAAGCCTGGGAACTTGCTTGACTTTTCACTATATATTCATCAGGACAGAGTATAGTATTAATGATATTGCTACAATGTAAGTCATCACAACTGTTGGCCTAGTACCTGTAAGTTAAACCCAATGATTAATAAGCAGAAAAAACCCACAGTATTAATTCACTAATTTATGTGGTCTCATAGGAAGGGGGAGAGAGTAAGAAAAAAGAAAATATGAATAAGAATTATCAGAATACTGTAAGATATGGAATTCAATAAAATAACATTTATAGATAGCAACTAATAAGAACAGAAACAAAAATGAATAAATACATATAAAAAGAAATTTTATTGTAGTATAACAATGTAAATATAAATTTTTATTTTTAATTTTAAAATTCCTTTAAATAAAGTTAGACTATATTTACTACTGTGATTTGAATATGTAGTCTGAAGGTCCTCTCTCAGGGAAATGAGGAGAGAATTATAAGATCCAGAAAATTTTTTTAAATAACCAGCTACTAGAAAGAAATGAATAGGAATGATTTGGCTTAGAATAATTGTTAAAATATAACAAAACAAAAACTTAACAGACCTGGGAGAGTAGATTAAAAATCTGTAATAAGTTTTAGACAAGATTTATTTAAAAAGCAATAATACCAAATCATTTCCTGAAATATTATTAACCTTTAGGAATACAGAACATATTAGCTTCCAGAACAAAAGAAGATTATTTAAAAGGGAGAGGAAAGAAATTAGACTAGTCTTGGAAGTTTTATTTGTAATACATTTGTAACACATATGGATCATTGAGAAGAAGTGATATTCAAAGCAGAGCTATGATTTTAAGTAAAGTTATTATAAAATTCTTATTAAAGTTAGGATGAAGCAATGAATAAATATAGTACCTTGGCGTTTGACACATTTGTACGTAGTCTTCATATAATAGAAAAGTAAAAGTTTTGAGTCACCTCAGGAAGGTGTAAGTCAACATGGTTCTAATTGTATACATTTTTCCTTGCACAAGGGTATTAACATACAGGGCCATCTATCATATCTTATATTTCATGGACATGCATTTTATTATAACTTGTCAACAGAGATAATTGAAGATGTTATTCTAAAAAATTCTCTACATTATGGTAATTGTACATTTGATGTAGTAATAGCATCATAGGAAACTGTTTTTTATCAAAAGAAAATGGTCAAGTGGTCTAGCAGTGGCATTCCTACTTTAGTGCGTGTCTTGGTCCATTCAGTTTATTATAAGAAATACCACAGCTGGGTGCAGTGGCGCATGCCTGTAATCCCAGCACTTTGGGAGGCTGAGACAGGAGAATAGTGGGTTCAAAGTCAGCCTCAGCAATGGTGAGGTGCTAAGCAACTCAGTGAAACCCTGTCTCTACAGCCTCTACATAAAACACAAAATAAGGCTGGGGATGTGGCTCAGTTATCGAGTATCCCTGAGTTCAATCCTCAGTACCAAAAAAGAAAAAAGAAAAGAAAAGAAATACCACAGACTTGTTGGTCTATAAAAGTAAAGGACTTTATCTTTCACAATTATGGAGCTGGGAAGACCAGTACTCTACCATATTCAATGTTTGGCAAAGACCAGCTTCTTGGTTTTTAGACTTCTCACTATGTTCTTATACGGCAAATAGGTAAGGAAGTATTTTGAAGTTAAGTGTCTTTTAAAAGGGCAAACTCCATTCATAAAACTTTTGTCTTTATGAACTAATTACTTCCCAAACGCTCCACCTTATAATTGCATTACATTGGGGGTTAGGGGTTTAACATAAAATTTGGATGAGATGCAAAATTCATGTTCTTCTTCCATGCAAAATCACTTATTTCATCCTAATGGCCCCCAAAGTCTTAACTTGTTCTAGCATCAACTTTAAAGTTCAAAGTCTCCTCAGTTGTAGAGCACATGCTTAATTTGCACAAGACCTTGGACTTTTTCTTAGTATCAAAATAAACAAGTCCAAAGTTTCATCCAAATCAGAGATGGGAGGAACTCAAGCTGTGATTCATCATGAGGTGAATTCCTCTCCACCTGGGAATTGTCTGTGTAACCAAGGAAGTTAAGGTTTTCCAAAATATAATGGTGGTGCAGGCATAGAATGAACATTCCTATTTCCAAAAGAAGAAAGAGGAAAGAAGTGAATCACAGGTTCCAGGTAAATCCAAAATCTAATGGGGTAAACATTAAATCTTAGAGCTCAAAAATAACATGCACTGCCCCTTCAGGCATACTGTGGTAACAGTACTGTCTCTATCACATTACCTGGTAGGGTCCCATCCCCAGGAGTCTGGGCAGCCTTGCCAACAAAGCTTTGGGCAGAGCTATCTGGCCTATTGAAAGCAAGGTGATGATCCTCTTTTTGAAAGCAAAGAAGTAGGTCTGATGATTCTTCCCTTGACTTGAAGCACAGGTCATATTTGAAGCATAGGTCAGCATGATTCTTCCCTTGACTTGAAGCATAGGTCATATTTGAAGTTGAAAAGAAATACAGTTCCATCCTGTGATATCCAGTAACTCAAAGAGCCTTCCTTCATTCCTTCACGTTTCCTTCTTTTTTGGTTTGAACTGGCAATTTTCCTGCTAGATGGTTTATTAAGTCTGTTCAACATCCTGACTAATCTCTGTATTAAATGGACTCTTGACCACACCCTTAGTGTATGCTGAGATCTCAGTGGTGATTTACCACAACTCTTGAAACTTCCTTTTCACCTCTCATTCCTTATACAATCTCATAATTGATAAATTCCTTGTATTAAATGCATTCCCACTTGAAAATGTCTACAGAGATATGAATTATATCAGGCTGATAATTGATTGATATAATAGTGATGAAAATATTTATATGCTTCTTTGCATATTTATTTATTATTGATTTTATTGCTAATATCATTATGTGTTTGGTGCCTAGAGTGATGCTTTTCCATCACATTTTCCATCACAGACCTGAATGATATACATTATTTTCACTAGTTTTAGGGATGAGAAACTATGTGTAAAATATTAAATACATTTGCAAAACAAATTGTAAGTTATGAGCCAGGATTTGAGCCTGCATCTCTTGTGCTTAAAATTTTTTACCTTTTAAAGTTAAAATAAATGCTTCTTACAAATAGCTTTACAGATACTTTTCACTTTGGTTTTCTTAAATATCATTGTGATACTTCTTATTTGAGATCATTTTCCAAAGTAATATTGTTTACATCAACTTGTAGTACTATAACATTTATTTCAAATGATCTTACATTACTTTAATGTAGCCTAATCAAGCCATTCATTTTTTTTTTGTATAACAGCTGTGGTGAAACTTCCACTAACTTCATAAGACAATTAACACCTCTTTAATCAAACATACTGTGAATTGAGATATAGTGACAAGAAGATATGGTGGCAAACTAATTAACAGAAAGAATTGACTCTTGTTCAATAATTATTGAAGATAAAATTTAGCTGTAGAGAAACTGAAATGACTGGATCTTCATCAAAATGAAATACTGAATGTGTATTAGTAGGTTGGATGAGGGACTTTTTTGAGTAGAAAATATAAGCCAAGTATTTCTCCTTTTGATAGTCACAAGAAAGGATGACTTTATTATTTTTTTAATGATGTAAGATCTTACTATGTCACCCAAGTTTGCATTGAATTCCTGGGCTCAAGTGATTCTCCTTCCTTTGCCTCCTAAATAGCTGAAACTACAGGTGTGTACCATTATGCCCAACTAAAAGATGACTCATTAAGGAACATCAGTGGATTTGTTAAAGCTCCTTTAAAGATATATGCTATGGTTTGGATATGAGGTGACCCTCAAAAGCTCTTGTGTTCATTCAGGAATATTCAGAAGTGCAATGATTATATTATAAGAGATGTGACCTACTAGTCCATCTTGTTTAAATGGACTACCTGGGTGGTAACTATAGGCAAGTGGAGCATGGATAGAAAAAGTGGGTCACTGGGAAGTGGGGGCCCATCCTCTGTTTGGCCCCTTTCCTTCTCTCTCTGCTTCCTGAAGGTGGACAGTCTTCCTCACTGATGCCCTTCTGCCTCATCTTTCGCCCAGAACAATGGATTTGGCTGACTATAGACTGAACCTCTGAAACCATGAGCAAAAATAAACTGTTCTTCTTATAAGTAGTTCTTCTTGGGTATTTTGATCTCAGTGACAAAAAACTGACTAAAACAGAAATGAGTACTGGAAGTGGGGTCATTGCTAGGATTAACCTGACAAAGTAGATCAGAAGCCTTTGGGAATGTTTTGCAGGAGGAGTTGGAAAAGTTTGGAGATGGAGCCTGGAGGAGCCTTAAAGTTTTGTAAGCAGAGCTTAATAAATGATTGTGGTGGGTGCTCAGAAGACCAGAATACTGAAAGAAATGCAGGCAGTTAAGACTACTTATGAGGTTTCAGAGGAAAATAAGGATTTTATTGGGAATTTGACTAGAGGCCATTCATGTTACTTCTGGCACAGAACTTGTCCATTTTGCTCATGTTCTGACACATTGTCAGAGGCTGAGTTAAAAAGTGATTGACTAATCTGGCATAGGAAATTTCAAGGAAAGACAACATTCAGACTGTGGCATGGATTTTGCTAGTAGATTTTAGCCAAGTTTACTGTGAGAATCAAACACAGAAAGCAGAGCTAAAGGATTTTAAAAACTTACAGTTCAGCCAGAAAAGTACATGTAAAATTGGGGCCAAAATAGATGTGGTTGTTGAAGATATTATGGATATTAAAGAGATGCTAAGTACTTCAAACAGAGACATAGGACAGATGGCTTGAAGGCATCTTAGGAACTTAAAAGATAACACCAATTGCAGGTTTAAGGGATCATAAGACAAAATTAATTTGAAGTGAGATCATGGTATACCCTGCTCACAAAGGGGGACCTAGAAAGTTGTTTCACCATACTGAGACACACAAGTACTCAGAAGTCAATGAATCCTAGATCACAGGGGCCAAGTTACTGATCAAGCTGTTGTCATTCATGTGGTATTGGTCCTTCAGAAATGAACACTGTTGGAATAAAGGGTTCATAGAAACTTCCACTGAGATTTCAAATGAAGTCATGGGAAACCAGGCAAAGTGTAGCAGGATTGGAAACCCTGTGGGCTTCCCCTGACAGGGCAAGTCATGAAACTGTAAAGGTGAAGTCAAACCTAAAATGGAGACCCTAGGGATTAAGAGATGCCAGTACAATGGACTGTCTGGTGAGAAAAGCTGCTGGCTGCAGGGAAATCAAGGCTGAAACAGATGCCATGTGGGCTGCAACTGGCAACACAAAAAGGGTGTGATTTCCCAAGCCCTTTGGAGATTTCATTTCAGCAGTATGTGCTCTGGATGCTGAACATGGAGTTCCAGGACCTGGCTGGGTTTTGGTCTTATTTTGGTCCTATCTCTTCTTTCTATACCCCTATTCCTCCCTTTCAAAATGGAAAGATTTTCTCTGTGCCTATATATATATATATATGTATATATATGTATATATACATATATATATATAAAATTTGTTTTGTGTATACACACACACACACACACACACACACACACACACATATATATATATATATATATATATATATATATAACTTGTTTTTTTATTTTTTAAGGGGCTCACAGCCAAGAGTTTACTTTGATTCTCAAGAGACTTTTAACTTGGACTTTTGGACAACGCTGGGACTGGTAAGAAGATTTTGGGGAGTCTTGAGGATAGACTAAATGACATTTTCATTGTGAGATGGCCATGAGCTTTGGAGGACAGAGGTGGAATGTTGTGTTTTGGATATGAGGATTTCCCTGAAGCTCCTAAATTAATGCAGGAATATTCAGAGGGATAATGATTAAATTATGAGAGTTGTGACCCACTCAGTCAATCTTAGTTTAAGTGGACTAACTGGGTGGTAACTGTGGGTAGTTGGGGAGGAGGTGTGTCACTGGGAGCGTACTCTCTCTGCTTCATAGCCACCAGGAGGTGAGTAGCTTTCTTCTGTAATGGCCCTTCCATCATGTTGTGCTACCTCATCTTTGGCCTGGAGCAATGTAGTCAGCCAACCATGGACTGAGTCACTGCAACTCGGAGCCAAAATAAACTCTTCCCCTTTTAAGTTGTTCTTTGTTGCGTATTTTGGTCATAACAACAAAAAGCTATCTTACATAAGATATTAAAAGCTTTTAAATATTTTCAGTCAGAAGTCTTTTCATGGCAAGTGACAGAAATACAACTCAAAATAACTTTAACCCAAGAAAAAAGTACCAATAGAGAAACTTATTTTCTTCTCTGCTTGAGAAGTTTGTCATATTATCATTAACCAAAGTTAGGCATAACAACTCACACAATGTTTCTAGGGTGTTGTCTCTTACATAGTTTGGTTTTGCTTCTCATTGTTGTTGATTTCATTTTTCAGTTTCTCTTTATGGTAACAAAGATGTTTGCTGACTCATCAGAGTAACTTCTCTGTTCCATTAATCTCCATCCTCCGATCTACTGTAACAAACACAGTGGGCATGCCCCTATATCAGTCCTGAGAAGGACACAGAATGGTTGCAAGTGATTTTAAACAAATATTTGTATGTCAGTTCCTATATCCAAAGTACTCTTCTAAGTGTGAGAAACATTGGGTTATCCATCTTTATAACAACTTAAAGAAAGATGCACTATTATTATTTCCCTTTTAGCTGTGAGAACATTGAGACCAGAGAAGTTAAATTGACACATCTAACAAGTGGCAGAGCCAGGATTAGAATACAGCAGTCTGAGCCTAACCAAAATGACACACTGAGTGTTTAGTAGCCCACAATATGGCCAAGACCAATTATAACTAAGTCACCATTTGAGAAAGGTCATACCTGAGACTTGGTAAAGGGTCAGAACTGGGACTAGAGAAACATGTGTAGAAAAATCTCTTTGAGGAATAGGAATCCTGACCTGAATAGGGGAAAAAGAATAATCAACAATGCCTATTAAAACAAAAGTGATATTTCAGGGAGTAAAGAGTATATATATTTACACATGTATAGCGTATATATACACATATACACCCATATATAAATACATTAACATATTATATATATTTTCATTTGAGAATTATATGGTATTTTGTCATATATGATGGAGGCTAAATAGTGAATGTTAACAGCAAAAATATAGTTTATGGTATGGTCCTGAAATTATAATGAAATATAGTCAAGCTAAACTTCTATGTATATATGATAATAAGTAAAAATGACTGTGATATGCCAGGCATGGTGTTGCATGCCTGTAATCCTAGCAACCATAGAGGCTGAGGCAGGAGGACCACAAGTTCAAGGCCAGTCTCAACAACTTAGCAAGGCCTTAAGCAACTTGGTGAGAACTTGTCTCAAAATTTAATTAAAAAAAAAGAAAAAGAGAGCTGGGGATGTAGCTCAATGGTTTGATCCCCAGTGCCCCCCACAAAAGGCTGTGATGTTAGATAAATGGTAAACTTAACTCCCAGAAGAAATTATTCTTCCTCATGTTGTTTGTTCCTTCATTCCATCACAAATCTCATAATCTTTGAGCTTCTTCCTGAACTAATACTCTTCTAGAAGAAAATATTCACCAATGAAACATCAGACAGCTGATGTCTGATGACTGTTCTGATGAAATCTCCTCTGAACCTTTCTATATAAGATTACTTATTACTATAATTCTATCATTATTCTTGGATTATTAAAAATAGTCTGTCATAGTTAAATCCCTGTGCATTTTGAAAATTTCTTTAACTTGATGTCTCTAAATTCGAAAATGTTTGTTTAGCTCCCATACCCCTTTATGGTGATGAAAGTGAATGACCTCATCTCCTCTCACTTGTCTGAGTGAAGGCACTGATAATCTGTGTTCTGGGAGCCTCTGCCTTGACTCTGCACACACCCACATGCACAGCCAATGTGGGCATGTCCCCAAGTAGTGCTCTTTGTCCTTTCAATTAACCTTCCTTTCCTGTCTATGCCACACAGGGTTTCAATGTTGTGGGGAGTAAATGAGGGATATATTTCACCCCATTACAACATGGTGCTGGATAGCATATGCTAAAGATGATAATTAAATCTACCTCACCTCAGAGTTCTCAATAATTAGTCAAGTCAAATTCTATACTATCTCTAGCCATACCATACAACACTTTCAGTAAAGCTCATTTGAAACGGCTTCTTTTCCTTTTAAAAGAGACCTGGCTGGAAAAGTTGGAGTATTTATAATTATTTTGTTATTTTATTCCAGACTTCCAGGCATTCCATAATTACCAGTGATTTTCTTCTTAAAGTGCTCCCATATTCTTAATGACTTTTATGAACTGAACTAAATAGAGTAGTTAGTAAACTTACAGATTTTTGAAGGACTTTTGCTGCCCTGCTCCAGGGCCTTTGTGTATGAAATCCTAAATTACTTCTGTGCCTTTGGATCACTATATCCTATTTCAAGTGCATTTTGACATTTCAGATATTTCCTTAGTTCTCCCTGACATTTCAAAAACAACTGGCCATTGATTTTTTTCATTAGTTATGTCCCCCAAGCCCATGTGACACTCAACACCTAATCCAGAACACCCTATATTAAAATATAATAGCTGACAAGCTGCAAGGGCAGATCTGGACCAACTGACCTTCTTCTATTCTCTGCCATGATGCATTATCCTGCCATAAAGCCAAGAAGCTTCTGGTATCATAACACATACTGAGAATGCAGAGTTTGAAACTGCCATCATGGTGAATAGCAGTACATACTCTGCTGACTATAGACTATTCACTAATGATAGCTTAACTGGGGGTAATGTCAGGTCTTCATGAAGTATAATGGGTATTTATTATGTGCTGCTTGTAACTAAAGACACTTGTTATCATTGATTTGAAGATCATCTTTAAAAAGCAATAAAAGCAATGAAATAACAGCTTATATGAAACAAAGCAAATTCAGATCTGATAAGCCTACTATTAACACAGTAAGTTAATATTATATTTCCTATGTATGGCATGATTCTAGAGAGGCAATATTACTTTATACCAGATACAGAGCTCAGGAATTCTGTGATTTTAAATGTATTTTAAAATTACAAATAAGTTCTTATATGGTGTTTTCTTTGATAGAGATTTTAAGCTCTAGCCCTATTGATGAACACAATATGGCTAGAAGGAACAGAGTAAGAGTTGTTTCCTTTTGAACTCATCCTGGCATTGTTTCAAGGAAAGATTTTTTTGTGTTAATCCATTTCCTGATTAAGACATTTGTTCTCATGAAATAAAAGTTTTCCACTCACAAACAAGTTCAGCGTTTGATGAGTTTGGTTACCTATGTTGGCTAATTCATCTATTATTACATGCTAGAAGATGGAGAAGGAATAGGCAAGCAAACAGAGATTTTAAAATTGCTTAATCTGTCCTGAAAGAACCAGGGGTAAGAAGGATAAATACAATAGTCGTTAGGCTTCATAAACATCATGAACATGGCAGGTCCTGGCCAATATGTGGACATCATCCAACATATTGTCTGTTCTGTGGAAATTTCTACCTCAAGTGAACTACCTAAGCTAATATATTTTCCTTAGGTTTAATTTCTTCAGCTGTAAAATAGAAAAATAATACTTGTCTCATAGAGTTGTTAGGATTAGATAGGCTATTACATAAGAAAGTTCCTCTAAGATAGCTGAGATATATATATGTCTTGTGTATGTGTGTGTGTGTGTATGTATCACTTTTGTCAAACATTGTTAAGGTAGCTATTTGGAACATTTTCTATGGAGAGTATGTTTATGTTTAAGGCCAAAAATGAAGTAGGCTGCCTATGAAAATACCTGTGTGTATGTGTATGTGTGTGTGTGTGTGTGTATAGAGACAGAAAGAGAGAGAAAGATGTGCAGAGATACACACATATATATATATATATATGTATATATATATATATATAATTTTAAATGTTTTATTAAACATTTAATTATTTTTAAGGGTCCAAATGTTTTCTGTAGTAGTATATTTCAATTTTGGGCAGAAAGAAATTCAGCAGGAATGAGTGATACATATATACAGATTAAAATATATATTTTTAAATTTCTGGAATGTTTCTTAATTCTTCTCTAAGAAGCTAATGTTTTACGTAATTGGTTGAATTTTCTTTCTAAATTTTTGTTTTCAAGTTTTATTCTTTGAGGATTCCACATGAATATAATATGAAATTTGTTTTAAATTTAAATAAAATGCTGCAACACATATATTGTAAGAGTATCATGATGTATATGATTTACTTTTAGCAAAAGAATCAATATATGTTTCAGATTTGGTGTAATATGGATAGCATATTACAACTAAATGCCACCTGTGGATATAATAATTATTTCTCAATGTTTATTGATATTGTTGAAATAAAAATTCTGTGTTTTATTTAACAATTTAATATCTTAACATACGTATGACATTGGCAGTATGAGATGCAAGAACCCTATGCTTTAGCTTCATACAACTGAATTTCTGGGCAATTGAAACCAACAGGGATGGCTTGAGCGACATTTTAAAATTGTTTCTTTCCTCTGAGTGGTTTTCATTTAATCACAATAATACTCTGAGTTCTATCTTAGGCCCTGAAGTCTTTTGAGGGAATATGGCTAATAAGACTTATGTCCTTTTATACTATTTTCATTTGTTAATGTCATGGGATTGTCTTTACAGTGACCACAATGAGTTTATTCAAGGAATTAAATATAGCTAGAGGGAAAAAACAGACTGGTAATGGAAATAAAATATTGCCCAAGAGAGGTTTTTGGCAAAATAGACTTATCACTTTTATCAAACATTGTTAAGGTAGCTATTTAGGGTATTTTCTATTGAAAGTATTTTATATTTAAGGCCAATAATGAAGTAGGCTGCCTAAGAGAACACCTCTCCTGGTCCTAGCTTTATCCTCAGGCCTACTTCTTGCTCATTGACCAGGGAAATAAACTTGCCTTTTCTCTTATAGGTTGCACTAATTTAGCTTGTATTGTTTTATCCATGTAAATGCCAATCTGTTCTATTTTTGGAGTTTATTTTCCATTTCCATAAGACACCAGATAACATCTCTAGCTCCAGCTCTCTTTAATGCATGTATTTGTACACCTACCATCCTACTTACAATCCCTTTGTAGGTTTTTGCCCTTGGTTTACCATTTTGGTAGGGAGGGGAAGTTCTACAGGTTCACATGGACTTGGTGATTTCAACTTCACTTCTAGGACTTGGGAGATTACACTAGAATTGTTTGGAAAATCTATGAAGTCCACTGGGACACGCAGGCTATGCTCCCATTTATCACCTAATTTCATAAGCCTCTACTTGCACCAATTGGCTCCAACAATGTTTTGGTCCCTAGAAATTAAATCCAGTCAGTTTCAGTCTACACTTCTAAATGCTGTGTGCTCTTTCCTTTTCACAATATGTTTCCAGTTTCACTGATAAATGGCTTATAGGATCTCTTTAGGGACAACTTTAAGGAAGATTTACAACATTTCTTTTGGCATGATGTCTCAGGTTCTTTTAAAAGGCCTGTTTTTCATTTAATGGGTGTGGTCTATAATCAAGCTCTGGCATGTAAACGTGCTACGAGGATGAGACTCCATTATTGTGACTGAAATTAGATCTCTACTTCCAAGCCCAAGTGTTTCTCTGATTATTTATTCATAAATTGCTTAGAATGCTAACCATTTATTTTATTTTCAATTAGCTATTGCTAAAATATGTCAGCAAGTGAAAATATTCTAACTATTGCTCTAGTCCTATTCTTCATTATAGTGTCTGTGCCTGATCTACCTCAGGTAAAGTGAGGTGCTGCCATGTGTCCTCTGTTAGCCCAGAAAAAACTCATGTTTCAATGGCAGCCATCTTTTATCTTTATCTCTTGATTGCATAGAAGAGAGATGAAATATTCTAAGAATGTAGAAAGTTTACTTGTTAATATACTTCAATTTGGTGGATTGGTGGATGGTTTGCATATAACATAATTATGTATTTCACTATGTGCCTTTGGACTATGTATTTCACTTTATGCCTTTGGACCCTTCCTTCATATTATAATCAGGAAGTTTTATCATCTTAAGCTTATTTGATGTAATTCACTGTTGAGTTCAAGTGAAAGTCAACCAACCAATAATTATTGAAGCTACTACTAGAAGCAAGCACATTGAATTGAGGGACTCTGAAAAGTTAATCATATTGATAAGTTCAGACATTTAATATAGGATATTAATTACTAAAGCAGAGAGCAAGAGTGTAGTGATGCCACCCAAACCTTATAATACACTTGTCACTGGGGCTACTACTGCTGTTGGAACTACCACCTCATACATGCAGCAGGAAGTATAGATTCCAAAGTCCCAGTGATAGTTCTGGGCTTGCTGCTAATGGTGCAGGAACCTTCAGTCCTCTGTGGCTAATCCATCACCTATTGTTATTGCTGTCACTGCCAACTTCAGAGGCCCACTGACATCTTTCATAACCAGCAGTTGCTCCTTGCTGCAACTATAGGAATCAATCAGAAGCAGGAAAAGTGTCATGTTCTTTCCTCATACTCTCTATTCTCCAGATAATTCATCTCATCAACAGAACCCCATTAAAAGGTTGCAGGAAAACACATGTGAAAAATTTAGCTGGAGAGTTTCCAGAACCTGGCTACATAGAAGAGAGAAGGGAAGGATGAATATATAGGATTAATACCTACTCTCCAGCCCACTTACACTCCTTTGCTTTTTAGAATTTACAATAAAGTTTTTTTAGGTAAATTGTCAGATGTAAGAAACTTAGGAATCAAAGAAATGTTTAAAATTTTCACAGATTTTAAAATTTCTGTGATATTACATTCTTCTTTTGTTTTATAGACTTTTAGCTAGTTCTGGTTTTACTTTCTTCTTCTTATAGCTCTTCCTTTTTTTTTTTTTTTTTCCTGGTACCAGAGATTGAACTCAGGGGCACTCAACCACTGAGCCACATCCCCAGCCCTATTTTGTGTTTTATGTAGAGACAGGGTCTCACTGAGTTGCTTCGAGTCGCGCCTCGCCAATGCTGAGGCTGGCTTTGAACTCACGATTCTCCTGTCTCAGCCTCCCAAAGTGCTGAGATTATAGGCTTGCGCCACCGCGCCCAGCTTATTATGGCTCTTCCTTATGAAGGTTGGAATTTTTTGATATTCCTTTTATCCCAATAATTCAATTATTTATGCTTTACTTCAAAAAGGAAACCAAAAGGTATTTCATCATACTCTTTATGAGAAATAAAATAATATTACTAATTAAAAAGTTCATGGAGGTTGTTTAGGAGAACTTTATAGTACATTTAAATCTAAATGTATTGTTTAGTTATAAGAACACTTTCTTATCTCCAATAATTGTGTGTAAAAATGATAATTATCTTAATATATCTGAACAAAAGACTATATATTTCCAAAAATCCATGCTTTTTAGGTCGAGTTGTAATAGTTTACCAGAAAAATGTCTCTGAGAGAGTCCCTTCAGAACTGAAAGGATTCTAATCAAGGTCCAGAAAAATAAGACATTGCAGTCATACTCAAATGAATGCTTAATAGAAATTATTTTATAAAAGTATAATTCTATGGAATGACTTTTGCTTTTGTCAGATAGCAAATAAATATAGCATACAAAAGGCATATTGGTGGTTTATAGCTCAAACTTCAAAAATATCTAGGATGAGCCCCTAAATTGTACTTTATACTAGGAAAATAAAAATGCCTTTGACATTGTCTGATATTATTCTAACTAGATTCATTGAGATATTTCAAATCCACTAATTACAGATATAATTATCTTCTAAATATGCTCTGAACATTAATCTAAACTGGCAATTTTTCTTATAAATATTTTGTGCAAGCTAATTCTAAAACATTCCTAATTTTCAGATTAATTTTATGTGTTGTCATAAAATGACCATTCATAGCCACCCTTTTGTTATCTCTTTGTCTCTCGATATTTAGGAAAAATTCTGAAGTGATGTCATGTGTGGGGTTGGTGTGTGGGTGTGTGTGTTTGTGTGTGTGAGATAAGTGTGTATGGCATCAATGGGTAAATGGGCTTACTTTGAAATTTATACTTTTTAATAATTCACAGTTTATGTGAATAAAGTAATAATTAAATGTCACACAAGTTATACTCATTATGTATTTAAGAGAGTCTAGAAAATAGTATATCAGTATAAATAAGGATACCATGAATTGAAACAGCCTCCCAGTGACTTGGGAGGCTGAAGGAGGAGGATCATGAGTTCAAAGCCAGCCACAGCAAAAGTGAGGCAATAAGCAACTTAGTGAGACCCTATCTCTAAATAAAATACAAAATAGGGCTGGGGATGTGGCTCAGTGGCCAAGCGCCCCTGAGTTCAATCTGTGGTACCCCCCAACAAATAAATAAAATAATAAAAAAGGGCTAGGAATGTGGTTCATTGGTAAAGTACTTCTGGGTTCAATTCCTAGTATCAAAAAACAACAACAAAAAAGAATACCATATATTGATATCCTATGGTCTGAGTTGAACTCAGAACAGATTTAGATATTTTTATCTTTCTGGGTTCTCCTTTTTGGAGAAAATGATTTCTTTTGCCTGCCATAAAATTTCTCAATTTGCTCTGTCAAGGAATAGATCAGTATACATACACACACACACATATACATATGCACACATATATTAAATTTATATTTTTATATATAATGTATATTAATATATATTAAATACATATTAGTTATATACATATGATATCTCTTTAGGTCTTGAGGGTACAGTAGTGAACTAGATACCAAAGATTCTGCCTGTAAGATTACAGTCTAAGGAAAGAGATAATAAAGAAATAATACTAAAAACATTGTGGTGATTAAAATATAGTGATACAGTGTTATGACTAGTTGAGGGGATAGTAAGGCATGCTTCTATATGGAGGTTATCTGTAAACTAATATCTGATTGTCTAAAAGGAGGTAGCCATGCATATCAAAGAGAAGGGCATTTTAGAAACAGATATCAGCAAGTTCACAAAGCCCTGAGGTAGAACAGAGAGTAGATACAGAGCATAAAGTAGGTAAACACAGATGAAAATTGTGAGTCCACAAGGAAAGTAGTATTAGCTGAGGTTGCAGAGGTAGGCAGGGATCATATCATGTATGATTGAAAAATAATATTCCTTCACTAGTTGGGTATTTAAAATATATCACAGTTAACTTTTCATTGCTGTGACCAAAATACCTGAAAAGAACAACATAAGGAAGAAAAATTCATGATTTCAGAGGTCTCAGTTTGTGGATGGTCACCTAAATTTCTCTGTGCCTGAAATGAGGCAGAACATCATGGCAAAAGCATTTGGTAAAGGAGAGCTGTTCATGTCATAGCAGCCAGGAAGCAGAGAGAGCTACTGAGGAGACAAGTACAAGATATAGCCTCTAAGGGCACAACTCTAATGACCTACTTCTTCCAAACATGCCCTCTCTGCTACACTTAACACCCAGTAATCCACTCAAGTTATTAATCCATCAAATAGATTAATCCACTGATAAAGTTACAACTCTCATTATTGCCTAAAAGGCCCACCTTTGAACTATGCTGCATTTGGTTTGTGCTTTCAATACATGAGTTTTCTTGGGGACATTTCTATTCCAAACCACAAGACCATAATTGGCTACAACCTATTTATAAGAATGAATTTCCACTGTGCTTCACTAGTTTGCTCACCATATTCCAAACAAAATGGTGGCTTACCCATCTCTACTTCATATTAGCATTGCACCCACTTAACATATATTTCCCATTTTTTTACATATTCAAATAAAAATGATTCATCAAAATTCATGTCTTTATGCCAAACTAAGCTGATATTATTTTAAATATGGAACCCTGTGTAAAATATTCTCAGAACAATTAATTTCAAAATTTTCTATATATAGTATTTTAGCTTATTGTCTAGAATCACTTAATTATATATTTTTAGGAATAAACTTTCACTTATTAGAAATGAAATATATACTCCAAGTAAAATATTTTGAAGCCACAAGCACAAAACAAGAAGAAAAAAAACTTATTTATATCACCCAGATATCATTGTGAACATTTAAATTTATCTACCTATCATCTTTTATCTATCTATATATTTTTCTTTATTAATCTATCCTATGAATAGTTTATCATCATTTTGTGGACATATTCTATTGTAATGAACATCCTAGATAACATATAATTTATTGCTTTCTGATTATTCTCTGACTAGCAACATTCAAATAAAACTTTTTGTGCTAAGTTTTTGTTCAATTGCATACTTATATTTCAATGGAAATTTCTAGAATTGGATTGATGTGTCAATGTCATGCAAACTTTTAAAACCTTTGATATTTATTTCTTAATTGGTAATTCTAAATTAAATAATAATTTTATAACAATTGTGCTATCTAATATTGGACACACTGAGAACTTTTAATGTGTATACTAGAAAGTAAAGACCACACCTTCAGTTTAAATCTTTAATATAACTGAACCAAATGACTTGTTCAACAGTGCATATGTTAGGTCACAAATTTAAATGGCAAAAAACAAGAATAATCTTAGAATACCTCACACACAAATCAGCAGAAAAATAAGACACTAAACTTGTAAGCAATTATCAAATCTATGTACTAAACTGGGGTTCAGGAAAATATTTTTCTAATAAGAAAACAATCAAGCACCCTGCTCATGCTGTAAATAACAAAGAATTTTTTAATGTGTTATAATAACAAAGTCTCTCTTTTGAAATAATTCACAATAGAAAATATGTCCATACTTAGTTTTATTTTTCAGCATTAAGTGTTGTCTAGCTGTGAATCTTGCATTTGCAAATTTATTATTGAGTTGAATGAATTTAAAAGTATTTATGAAAACAATCTCTCCATTCCCATTTTGCGCTAACATATAAATGTATCCAATATCTTCATTCAGTTGAATCTTCAAATTTAAAAAGTTTTATACCTATCCAGCCATTAAAATATTATTAGATAGTACTTGAATCAGAACGATTACTTAGAGATGCTAGGGTTATATCTATAATCCATCTTGACAATCTTCACCTAATGAACAGTATTAAAATACCAGTATTGTTTTTTGTTTTTAGATCTTCACATAAATAAATAGCATCAGCAGAATTAAACAAGAAATTAATTATTAAGGAAAGCAAAGGCTTTGATTTCTTTCCCTGCTGAGAAGGGCACTTTAATTGATGATGATGCCACCTCTATTGCTCTCAAGTAAATGTATATCCCAGGGGCCAGACAAATATAAAATAATTTATTAAAACAATCACAACAATATTCTAATTTACAAGCAGTTTGGGATGTCTCAGAGATTACCTGCTGCCTCTTTATTCTTCTTTTTGCATGACTTAGTTTTCTCAGAACTGAAAACAAAGTACTTTCTTTTTATTTCCTACACTTATACTTTTTTTGCAGAATTAGAAACAACTAACAATAGCAAGAAAAAAAAAAACAATAAATTTAACTTGGAAACGTTCATTTTCTGTTATTCTACATTTCAAATAAACTACAAAATAAATGAAATGCTAAAAACTGCAGAATATTATATGAATGTGAATGATAAAACGACGACAAAGCTAATTAGTGGAGGAGGTGACAAGATGGTGGAATAGAGGTGTCGCTTCTCTAGTGACTCCTTGGCATGAACCAAGAAAAGCAGACAGGTCTTTTCAACAAGGTGTGTGAATGATCAAGAATTAGGGGGAATTGGGTGTAGTGGCACAGGCCTGTAATCCCTACACTTTGGGAAGCTGAGATAGGAGAATCACGAGTTCAAAGCTAGCCTTGGCAACAGTGAGGTGCTAAGCAACTCAGTGAGACTCTGTCTCTACATAAAACACAAAATAGGTCTGGGGATGTGGCTCAGTATTTGAGTACCCCTGAGTTCAATCCCCAGTACCAAAAAGAAAAAAAAGAATTAGGGGGAGTTTACTGAAATTTAATACTGGAGACTCAAAACAGATCCGGGAATCAGGAGATCTTATATAATAAAGTAAGTGGGGGAGATACCCAGCCCCACAGCCATGACAGTGGCTGGAGGTTCAAATCAGAAAAGTCCCTAAGTGCAGTAAAGCAAAAAAAGGAATTAAAGGAACTCCCATCCTCAGGAAGACTGAGCCATGTTGAGGTACACAGAGCGTAGAGATCAGAGACACTGTTCAAAAAAATAGTGAGCCATGCTGCAGTGTATCTGTATACAGGAGAGAAACCTCCATCTCTCTTGGCAGCATGCAGAGAGGAAAGCAGAAAGAACAATGTTGCAGGATCAGCATGAGATCCAGCAGCTGGGAGGGTGGCAATTACTGGCAGACCCAAGTCTGGCACAAAAAGCAAGCTGGGCAAACCCTACTGAGAGAGAGTGTGCCTAAGTGATCAGGAGAAAATCAAGTGTGGAGAGAGGTTTACACAGGGGAATATTGGTCACAGAAACCCATGTGGCTGCCCTCTCCCCCTACCAAATCTGGCAGCTTACAGGAACAGCTGGGCAAGAAATGCCTGACTTGGAATTCAAAGGGATGGGGGTGGGAGAGATTGAACTTGGAAACTGAATTAGAGACCAGGAATCATATGGTCTATAGGTGAAGTAGTGGGCTAAGAATAGGCTCCTCTACCACACAAGTGGACCCAAAAGAGATTCCTAGGGTGCAGTCTTCCAGCATGGACTGGCAATTGCTGGGCCTTGGAAGTGCACTGACTTAAAATCTTCAGACCAATTGGCACCTAGCAAAGAGACTAGAGTATACCTAAGCCTACACCTCACCTCCAGGAGCTCAGTGGCCAGGACTAACCCTCTCACCCTATGAACTTTAACAATCCTGAGGGTGGAGCTAGCATCAAACTCCAGACAACCCCACCTAATTCCTTAGAAGGAAAGCTGAAAACTTTTGAATTCTAAATGGAAACAATTATTCAAATTTTCAACAAGATGCTTTTGTTTTTCCTCTCACATTTCTACTATTTTTGAAACCAAGTATTTTTTATGCATCAGTTTATTGAGAAATGTGATCTGTGAATAATATATTACAGTTTTCTTGTGTATTATTTTTACTATTTTCTTTCTTTTTAATTTTTTAAAAATTTTTACTATACATATATATATAGATAGATAGATAGATAGATATATATTGTTTTTCCTCTCAGTTATTTGTTTTGCTGGATTCTCTTTCTTTCTCTCTTTTCTCCTACTAACAGCCAACCTCTATTAATTCCTCTTTAATGCTTCCTATAATTTTTTACTTCTATCTTCTCTTCCTTCCTCAAAAACATCACATCCTACACCACTTCTCTCTTTGTCCACAATTTGAAATTGTGAACACTTCTGCAAACTTACCATTTATATTGTAGACAATAACTGAGAAAATTGTTTCTGTTTATTGCAACAAAATTGTAGATATCTTAGTAGGAACTATTTAGTTTAAGGCTGTATATTGTTTGCATTGGGTGCTATTATTAGTCTCTCTCTTAAAGGCAAGGTACTGGGAAGCTTTAGGGAAACTAAGTCCACAGGGCAGAAATTGCAATGCCTCAGATCCACACTGCTAGACGGGTAGACACAAAGACAACAAAGATAAAGGGAAAAATCACTTAAAACAAACCAAGATAATCCAATAATAGAATCCATTAACACCACAGTAGAGGAAATGTCAGAGAAGGAGTTTAGAATGTACAAAGTTAAACTGATCTGTGATGTAAAGGAAGATATAAGGAATAAAATCAGAGATAAAATTCAGGAGACAAAAGGCCACTTCAATAAAAAACTTGATTATTATGAAAAATAATCAAGAAGAAATCTTCAAAATGCAGAAAGCAATGAACCAAACTAAAAATTCAATGGAAAGCATAACCAACAGATTAAGCCACTTGGAAGAGAGAATCTCAGGCAATGAAGACAAAATAAATAATCTTGTAAAAAGATGACTACAGAAAGAAGCTGTTAATAAACCCTGAAGAAAACTTCCAAGAATTATGGGAGAACATAAGAAGCCCAAATTTAAAATTTTTGGGGATAGAGGAAGACATGGAGCCACAAAGAATGAAACACACAATCTTTTCAATGAGATAATATCAGAAAATTTCCCAAACCTAAAGAATGAATGGAAAATAAAATAGGACCCAAATGTACAAAATTATCAACAGACCCACACCAAGGCACATTATAAGGAAAATGCCTAACATACAGAAAAGGATAGAATCTTAAAGGAAGTGAGAGAAAAAAATACCAGATTACATATAGGGAGAAACCAATTTGGATCTCAGCTGATTTCTCAACTCAGACACTCAAAATTAGGAGGCCCTGGAATAACATATATAAAGCTCTGAAAAAGAATGGGTGATAACCAAGAATTCTATGTCCAGCAAAATTAAGCTTCAGATTTAAAGATTAAATAATAATCTTCCATGATAAAATATAAAAGAATTCACAACTAGAGAGTGTGGACTACAGAACATTCTCAACAAAATATTCCATGAAGATGAAATGAAAAAAAAAAAGTGAAACTAGCAAGGGGAGGAACTACAATAAAGGCATAGTCAATCAGCAGAGAAATAATTCAAATTAGTAAAAACCAAAGTGACAAGGAATGCAAATCATATCTCAATAATAACCTTGAACATTGATTTTCAACAATCAAAAGACATAAATTAGCAGACTGGCTTAAAAACAAAACTCAACAATACATTGTCTCCAAGAGACTTACATCATAGGGAAAGACATCCACAGACTGAAGGTGAAAGGATGGGGGAAAAACCACATTACTCACATTGATCCCATAAACAAACAGAGGTTTCTATCCTCATATCAGATAAAGTGAACTTTAAGATAAAGTTAATAAAAAAGGACAAAGAAGGACATTTCATACTGCTTAAGGGACATTTCATACTGCTTAAATTTTCATGCCCCAAATGATGGAGCATCCAACAAACCCTTCTCAATTTCAAAAACCAGATAGACCACAATACAATAATACTGGGTGACTTTAACACACTTCTCTCACCCCTGGATAGATCTTTCAAACAAAACTAAACAAAGAAACCATAGAACTAAAAAATACAATAAGTAATTTAGACTTAACAGACATACATAGAATATTTCATCCATCAATGAGAAAATACAAGAACTAGAATCTTTTTCTAAAATAGATTATTATATCGTATGCCACAAAGTAACTCTTAGCAAATACAAAAAATAGAGATAATACCCTACATTCTATCAGATCATAGTGGAAAGAAATTAGAAATTAATGATAAAATAAAAAATAGAAGGTACTCCAAAAAGTAGAGACTAAATAATATATTACTGAATGATGAATAAATAGCAGAAGAAATCAGGGATGAAATAAAAATATACTTATAGGTAAACAAGAATTGTGATACAAAATATCAAACTCTCTGGGACACTATGAAAGCAGTGCTAAGAGGAAAGTTCATTGCATTGAGCTCATTTTTCAAAAGAATAAAAAGTCAATAAATAAATGACCTACCATCACATCTCAAATCCCTATAAAATGAAGAAATCAACACTAAAAGCAGAAGATAAGAAATAATTAAAATCAGAGCTAAAATCAATGAAATTGAGATAAAAGAAACAATTCAAAAAAGTGACAAATCAAAAAATTAGTTCTTTGAAAGAATCAATACATTAATAAACCTACAACACACTAATGAAAATAGAGAAAACTCAATATATTAACATTTCTGATGAAAAAGAAAATACCTACTGAAAATACCTACTACTAAAATACAGAAGATACTCAGAAACTATTTTTAAAATTTATACTCCAATAAAATAGAAAATCTTGAAGACATTGACAAATTTCTAGAGACACATGACCAACCCAAACTGAATTAGGAGGACATATACAATTTAAATAGATCTATTTCAAGCAATGAAATAGAAGACACCATCAAAAGCCTACCAAATAAGAAAAGCTCAGGACCAGACAGATTCTCAGCTGAGGTCTACCAGACCTACAAAGAAGAATGAACACCCATAAACCTCAAATTAATTCATGAAAATAAAAAGGAGGGAACGCTTCCAAACTTATTCTACAAAGCTAGAATCACCCTGATACCAAAACCAGATAAAGACACATCAAAAAAGAAATTTTCAGACCAGTATCCTTGGTGAATATAGATGCAAAAATTCTTAACAAAATTCTGGAAAATCACACACAAAAACATTAAAAAGTGCAACATAATCAAGTGGGGTTTATGCCAGGGATCCAAGATTTGTTCAACATACAGAAATCAGTAAATGTAATTTATCATATCAATAGACTTAAAGACAAGAATAAATATGATTATATCAATAGATGCAGAAAAAGCATGACAAAATATAGCACCCTTTATATTCAAAACACTAGCAAAACTAGGAACATTCCTCAACATCTAGAAAAGCTATATATATTCCTAAGCCAACATCATTCTAAATGGAGAAAAATGGAAAGCATTCCCTTTAAAAACTGAACTAAACAATGATGCCCTCTTTCACCACTTTTATTCAACATCATCCTTGAAACTTTAGCTGGAGCAATTAGAAGAAATAAATTAGAGGGACACAAATAGGAAAATAAGAACTAAAACTATCACTATTTGCTGATGACATGATTCTATATTTAGAAGAACCAACAAATTCTACCAGAAAACTTCTAGAACTAATAAATGAATTCAGAAAAATAGCAGGATATAAAATTAATACCCATAAATCAGTTGTGTTCCTACACATCAGTGATAAACCCACTGGCAGAGAAATTAGGAAAATTATCCCATTCATAATAGCCTAAAAAAAAAAAATACTTGGGAGCCAATCTAACAAAAGAGGTGGAAGATCTCTACTATGAAAAGTGCAGAAAATAGAAAAGAAATTGAAGAAGGCCTTGGAAGATAGAAGAATTTCCCATGCTCTTGGGTAGGCTGATTAAGATTGTCAAAATGGCCATACTATCAAAAGTGTGATACAGATTTAATGCAACTCCTACTAAAATCCAAATGACAGTCTTCACAGAAATAGAAAAGCAATCACAAAATTTCTTTGGAAAAATAAGAGACCCAGAATAGCCAATTGAATCCTTAGCAAAAGTGAAGAAAGTGGCATCACAATACCAGACCTTAAATTATATTACAGAGCCATATAAACAAAAATGGCATCTTATTGGCACCAAAACAGGTGTGAAACCCATTGGAATAGAATAGAAGTCACAGAGACAGGCCCACATAAATATAGGTACCTCATACTAGACAAAGGCACCACAAACATACATTGGCAAAAAGATAGCCTCTACAACAAATGTTTCTGGGAAAACTGGAAATCCATATGTAATAAAATGAAATTAAACCCCTATCTCTCACCTTGCACAAAACTCAACTCAAGTGGATCAAAGATTTAGGCACTAGAACCTGTGCCTAATGGAGGAAAAAATAGGCCCAAATATCCACCATGTAGGCTTAGGAAATTAATTCCTCAACAAGACTTCTAAAGCCCAGAAGTAAAACCAATAATCAATAAGTGGGATGGTATCAAACTAAAAACTTCCTTATAGGAAAGGAAATGGTAAAGATCATGAAGTTAGAGCCTACAGAAAGGGAGCAAATCTTTATCCTTGCACCTCAGATAGAGCATTTATTTCTAGGATATATTTAAAAAACTCCAAAACACCAAAAACCAAATAACCCAATCAATAAATGTGCTAAAGAACTCGACAGTTGCTTTACAGAAGAAATAAAATTAATCAACAAATATTTCATAACAATGTAACTTTGTAGATCATTAAATCACAAATTCAATACTCAATCCAATGTGTACACTGTTTATAGTAGATTTGAATTTCTTTATTGTTGATAGAATATGTTTCACATATAGGCACACTGGTGGAATGGAGTTCTGCTGCATACAAATATCTTTGGCCTTTTTCTCTATATCATTCCTTAATATATGTCAGCATACTGTTTTTCCTAGATAGGTTAAATCTATTCATTGTGCAAACACTGAATATTGTTTTCTATGTTACAGTGTCTGGAAATTCAATTAATAATGACATTTAGCATCTCACAATCATAGCAAAGAAATTATTTTACTAGAATTTTAGGATGAGTTTGAAATAGCAATAGACATTGCCAAATATATATAGCATAAAACCAATATTACATCACAAACTAACATGTATAAAAACATACCAAGAGCACAGTTTTAGAACAGAAAAACCATTCAAAATTTATGATTCTTTTTTATTTTCATTCAAGTAATTGCTATTGGTCCCAAAGCAAAAATAATCATGTTTCCTTTTAAAAATACCTTCTTATAATTTCCAAATTTCTGTTGTAAATGTCATTAATATATTTATAACAAAATTATGCTTTAATTATTTCCTTCACTATCATCAATTCCATCACTAAGTTTTGTCCAACTTATCCATTTTTCTGTTCTTGTTGTCAGAACTCCAAGCATATATGCCCTGAAGAATTTCAACAAACTTCTCAGATTTATGCTTATAATTTTTTTTTTTATTTTGGCAGTGTATCATTTATGCTGACTGCCTGGATAATCTTTCCCAAATAAGATTTAACCATAATGCTCTCTTTTCCAATAAAACAGCCTTTATTCATTAAAAATTGAATTTCAAAATTCTCTTATCTATGATTAATCAAATTTGAACAAAGATTTTACATTTATCTCTGATTTTTTCATAAAACCTATGTTGGGAAAAACCTGGTTGACTGATTATTCCCTATAATCAGTACAAATATTCCATCTTAATTGTAATTTGTACAAAACAGCAAGAGTTAAACTACTTTTAAAGTAGCTAAAATACATGTAAGAGATTCTCAGAAAAACTTTTCTCAAATAATTACTTATTAGGTAGAAAAGAAACTGACAAAATGATCTCATAGACTGTAATGTCATATTCCTATATCCCCAGGGACAAATCTGATGAATAAAAATTTTTCAGAGTCACCCCTCCTTCTGCACATGTTAGTGTATATTAGTAACTCCAGAGGTTTGAAAAAATTTATTAAAAAATTCTGAAGAAATATAGAGGATTTACAGTCACATGCATATGTTATCTGGTATAGATCATATAGACTGAAGAAACAAAAGTTATATCCATATTTTTAAAAATTCAGTTAATGGGTTTAGAAATGGATTAAAAGTTTAGGAGAACATGTATGCTAGTGTTTGAGACCCCACAGCAGGACTGAGTGACTGTAGATAAGGCATAATAAAAATATTTGTGCCTTACTTAGGATGAAGAGGAAGTAGCCTCCCTGAAGCAGAGAAGCTGTGGTGACCCTGACTCAGCATTACCAGATAGGCAAATACTGTTATTTTGAATTGTGTGGCAAGAAAAGCAGGAGCCAATGAAGGTAGTCTCTAAACTTCACAATGGCGAACAATAGAAACAAAAATATCATCAATCTCTATAGAGGGTAAGCTAGTCACAAGTCAGGGATAAAAATAAAGTGTTTGTTCCTAGGGGGCTTACTATCTTCCCAGTTTTTCAAGTTTAGATGGAAAATTAAAAACCAAGTTTGGAAAAAACAAACAACCCAATCAATAAGTGGGCCAAGGAGCTGAACAGAAACTTCACAGAAGAAGATATACAATCAATCAACATATGAAAAAATGTTCAACATTTCTAACAATTAAAGAAATGCAAATCAAAACTACCCTAAGATTTCATCTCATGCCAGTCAGAATGGCAATTATCAAGAATACAAACAACAATAAGTTGGGGAAGAAGTAGGGGAAAGGCACACTCATACATTGCTGGTGGGACTACAAATTGGTACAACCAATCTGGAAAGCAGTATGGAGATTCCTTAGAAAACTTGGAATGGAAACACCATTTGGCCCAGCTACCCCACTCCTTGGTCTATATCCAGAAGACTTAAAAACAGCATACTACAGTGACACAGTCAATTCAATGTTTATAGCAGCTCAATTCACAATAGTTAAACTGTGGAACCAACCTAGATGCCCTTTGATACATGAATGCATAAAGAAACTGTGGTATATATACACAATGGAATATTACTCAGCGATAAAAGAGAATAAGATTATGGCATTTGCAGGTAAATGAATGGAGTTGGAGAATATCATGCTAAGTGAAGAAAGACAATCTCATAAAACCAAGTACAGAATGTGCTCTCTAATAAGTGGATGTTGATCCATAATGTGGGGGAGGACATAGGAAGAATGGAGAAATTTGGTCACAGGGGTGAGATTGGGGAGGGAGCATGGAGAGAGTAAGTTGGTGGAATATGATGAACATTATAGCCCTGGCTTTATGTATGACTGCATGTATGTTGTGATTCTTTATCACATACAACAAGAGAAATGAAAAAAAAAGTTTGGAAATGAAACATTGTTCTTGATGATTTGCACATCTGATGTGGTCTGAGGAAAATTAAGTTTATTTATGATATTAATGTTTAAAATTTAAGTCAGCTAAATATTATTTATTGAGGACAAGTACTATGTCTGTTTTTTAATCATAAATAAAAACTGAACATCACCTCTAAATCCACTAAATAGTTTCTATGTTATTCATAAATTGGCTTAATAATTGTAGCATAAAGATTTATTAAAATATTTGCTTAACAATGTAATATTTGGTGGGATATTAGCAATGGAAAATATTTTCCATATGTATAAGGAAGAAAATTTTGGTACTGAAGGGAGTTGCAGCTCAGTTTCATAGTTTAAGAAACAATCAGGTTCCAGAGTTCCTGAGGTCTGGCAGGAGCTACAGAGGGCCCAGATCTGCCCTCAGGAAACTCCACAGGTGTCCAGCCAATGGGAGACCAGGGACTGCTAGCCGCTAGCCACTGGGGAGCCCAAATTCAGGGTAAGAGTAGCTCCAGAGACCCCAGCAGAGGCAGCCCCACCCAAGGGCAGTCTGGGCCCACCTCAGTTCTGCTTCAGAGCTCCTGTGGACCAGCAGGAGCCACCCTCAGGAACCTCCATGGTTGTTCAGCCAAAGGGAGAGCAGGGACTGCTACCTCTAGCCACTGGGGAGCCCAAATTAAGGGAAAGAGTTGCTCCAGAGACACCAGCACAAGGCAGCCCCACACAAGGGCGACCTGGGCCTGCCTCAATTCCACTCCAGAGTTCCTATGGACCAGCAGAAGCCTCAGAGTGCCCAAATTCACCCTCAGGAAACTCCACGGGTGTCTAGCAAGGTGTTGACCAGAGACTAATAGCTACCAGCCACAGAGGAAGGTGAACCCAGGGTCACAGTCACCTGCAGAGATCCCAGCATGAAGAGGCCCTACCCAAGTATGCTCTGGGCCCGCTTCAGTTCTGCTCTAGAGTCCCTGTGTTCAGGTGAGACAGAAGGCCCAAAACTGCCCTTAGGGAATGCTAGGGGTGCCCAGTTGAAGGCACACCAGAGCCTGCTAGCCTCCAGCCCCAGGGGAGCTCACATTCACTGTAAGGGCCACACACAGACTCTCCTGCTTGTGACCCTGCCTATGTGAGACCTGGGCCCACCTCCAGTTGCACTCCAGAATTCCTGTTCACCAGCAGGAGTGCAAGAGAGGGGCAAAACAGCCCTCAGGGGCCACCTCAGGAGCCCAGCCAAGGCCACTCCTACTGCCCTCTAGATGTACATCCACTAACTCCAGCACCAACTTTAGTGGAAGTAGTGCCCATCTGGGGACACTGGGGGAACAGAAGTAGCTCCAAGTAGCACAGGTAATCTGGAGTGTCAACACAAGATTATAGGATAGAAGTCACAATACCTCAGTTTGGTATTTCAAGAAAGGAAAATACACAATCAACATGAAAAAACAAGGGAAGATAGTGCCCCAAATAAACCTGGATACCACTGTAACAGAATTCATTGACAGCACAGTTGATAAAATGTCAGAGAAAGAATTCAGAATGTACATAATTAAAATGATCAGCGAACTGAAGAATGACATAAGTGAACAATTACAGGCAAAAATTGATCCATCCAACAAAGAAATAGGAGAGCAAATAAAGGCAACCATCAGTCATTCTAACAAACAGATAAGAGAGCAATTATAAGTAGCAAAAGATTACTTTAAGAAACAGCTAGAGATTGTGAAAAAAAAAATCAGAAATTCTTGAAATGAAGGAAACAATAAACCAAATAAAAAACTCAATAGAAAGCATCACCAGAAGACTAGATGACCTGGAAGACAAAACCTCAGATAATGAAGACAAGATATACAATCTTGAAATAAACTTGACCATACAGTGAAGATGGTAAAAAATCATGAACAGAACATACAAGAAATATGGGACAGCATCAAAAGACCCAAATCTAAGATTTATTGTGATAGAAGAAGGTGCGGAATTTCAAACCAAAGGAATGCACAATCACTTCAATGAATAATATCAGAAAATTTCCCGAATATGAAAAATAAAATGGGAAATCAAATACAAGAGGCTTACAGGACACCAAACATATAAAATTTCAACAGATCTACATCAAGGCACATTATAATGAACATGCCCAACATAAAGAATAAGTGTAGAATTTTAAAGGCCACAAGAGAGAGGAACCAGATTACATATAAGGGGAGACCAATTTGTATCTCAGCAGATTTTTCAACCCAGACACTAAAAGCCAGGAGATCATGGAATAACATATTCCAAGCCCTGAAAGAAAATGGATGCCAACCAAGAATCCTATATCCAGCAAAACTGAGCTTTAGATTTGATGATGAAATAAAAACATTCCATGACAAACAAAAGTTAAAAGAATTTACAGCAAGAAAGCCTGCACTACACAGCACTCTTGGCAAAATATTCCATAAGGAGGAAATGATAACCAACAATGAAAATTTACAAAGAGAGGAACTACATTAAAATAAAGACCATTCAAAAGTGAAAACAACTCAAGGTAAAAACCAAAAACAAACCAAAATGACCAGAATTACAAATCATATCTCAATAATAATCCTGAATGTAAATGATATAAATGCAACAATTAAAAGACACAGACTGACAGACTAGATTAAAAAAAAAAAAAAAAAAAGACCCAACAAAATGCTGTCTTTAAGAGACTCATCTCACAGGAAAAGGCATCCACAGACTGAAAGAGAAAGGGTGGGAAAAAACATATCACTCACATGGATCCCACAAACAAGCAGGAGTTTCCATCCTCGTATCAAATAAAGTGGACTTCAAACCAAAGATGGTGAAAAGAGATAAAGAAGGTCATTTCATACTTCTTAAGGGAATCATACATCAACAAGACATAACAATCATAAATATCTATGCCCCAGATAATGGGGCTTCTACAAATATCAAACAAATCCTTCTCAACTACAAGAATCAAATACACAACACAAAAATACTTGGAGACTTTAACACACCTCTCTCACCATTGGATAGATCTTCCAAACAAAAACTTAATAAAGAAACCATAGATCTCAATGAAACTATCAATAATTTAGACTTAACAGACATATATAGAGTCTTCCATCCATCAACGAGCAAATACATTTTTTTCTCAGCTGCACATGGATCCTTTTCCAAAATAGATCATATGTTATGCCAGTCTTACCAAATACAAAAAAAATAGAGATACTACCCTGCATCCTATCTGACCACATGGAACAAAATTACAAATCAATGACAGATTATAAAACAGAAACTACTCCATTACATGGAAACTAAATAATATGCTATTGAATGATGCATAGATAACAGAAGACATCAAGGAAGAGATAAAAAAATTCTTAGAGACAAATAAAAACTCTGACACAGCATATTAAAATCTCTGGGATGCCATGAAGGCAGTGCTAAGGGGAAAATTCATAGCATTAAACTCATTCATTAGAAGAAGTAAAAGTCAACAAATAAATGAATTGACTCTTTGTCTCAAAGCCTTAGAAAAGGAAGAACAAATTAACACCAAAAGAAGTAGAAAACAGGAAATAATCAAAATTAGGGCTGAAATCAATGAAAATGAAACAAAAGGAACAATTCAAAAAACTGACAAAACAAAAAGCTGGTTCTTTGAAAAAATAAACAATATTGACAAACCCTTAGCCACCCTAATGAAAAGGACGAGGGAGAAAACCCAAATTACTAAAATTCGTGATGAAAAAGGAAATATGGCAGACACTACTGAAATACAGAGGATAATTAGAAACTATTTTGAAAATTTATACTCTATTAAAATAGAAAATCCTGAAGACACCAACAAATTTCTAGAGGCATATGACCTACCCAAACTGAACCAAGAGGACATACACAACTTAAACAGACTAATTTCAAGCAAGGAAATAGAAGATGCCATCGAGAGCCTGCCAACCAAGAAAAGCCCAGGTCCAGATGGATTCTCAGCTGAATACTACAAGACCTTCAAAGAAGAATTAATACCAATTCTCCTCAAACTATTTTATAAAATAGAAAAGGAGGGAAACCTTCCAAACTCATTCTATGAGGCAAGTATCACCTTGATTCCAAAACCAGACAGAGACATATCAAAGAAAGAAAACTTCAGACCAATATCCCTGATGAACATAGATGTAAAAATCCTCAATAAAATTCTGGCAAATTGCATACAAAAACATATCAAAAAAATAGTGTACCATGATCAAGTGGGGTTCATTCCAGGTATACAAGGTTGGTTCAACATATGGAAATCAATTAACGTAATATATCACATCAATAGACTTAAAGATAAGAATCATTTGATTTTTTTCAACTGATGCAGAGATAACATTTGACAAAATATAGAACGCTTTTATGTTCAAAACACTAGAAAAACTTGGCATAGTAGGAACATACCTCAACTTTGTAAAAGTTCCTATCTATGCTAAACCCAAGGCCAACATCATACTAAATGGAGAAAAATTGGAATCATTCCCTCTGAAAACGCGAACTAGACAGGCATACCCTCTCTCACCACTGCTATTCAACATAGTCCTTGAAACACTAGCCAGAGAAATTAGACAGATAAAAGAAATTAAAGGGGTATGAATCAGAAAGGAAGAACTAAAAGTATCATTATTTGCAGATGACATTATTCTATACTTAGAGGATCCAAAAAATTCTACCAGAAAGCTTTTAGAATTAATAAATGATTTCAGCAAAGTAGCAGAATATAAAACCAACACCCACAAATCAATTTTATTTCTATACATCAGTAATAAACCCTCTGAAAGAGAAATTAGGAAAACTATCCCATTCACAATAGCCTCAAAAAAAAAAAATACTTGGGAATCAATTTAACAAAAGAGGTGAAAGACCTCTACAATGCAAACTATAAGACACTGAAGAAAGAAATTGAAGAAGACCTTAGAAGATGGAATAATCTCCCTTGTGCCTGGATAGGCAGAATCAATATTGTCAAAATGGCCATACTTCCCAAAGCGCTATATAGATTCAATGCAATCCCAATTAAAATCCCAATGTTCTTCCTTATAGAAAGAGAAAAGGCAATCATGAAATTCATTTGGAAGAATAAGAGACCCAGAATAGCCAAAGCAATCCTTAGCAAGAAGAGTGAGGCATCACAATACCAGAATTCAGATTATACTACAAAGCTATAGTAAAAAAAAAAATGGCATGATAAAAGTATAAAAATAGACATGTAGACCAATGGTATAGAATAGAAGACACATAGAAGAACCCATTTACATATAGTTACCTTATACTAGATAAAGGAGCCAAACACGTACACTGGAGAAAAGATAGCCTGTTCAACAAATGGTGCTGGGAAAACTTGAAATCCATATGCAGCAAAATGAAACTAAGCCCCTCTCTCTCACCATGCACAAAATTCAACTCAACGTGGATCAAGGATCTGGGAATCAGACCAGAGACCCAACGCGTAATAGAAGAAAAAATAGGCCCAAATCTTCATCATGTCAGATTAGGACCATACTTCCTTAACAAGACTCCTATGGCACAAGAAGTAAAATCAAGAATCAACAAATGGGATGGATTCAAACTAAAAAGCTTCTTCTCAGCAAAAGAAATAATCAATGAAGTTAACAGAGAGCCTACATTCTGGGAACATATTTTTGCCACACACACATCTGTTAGAGCACTAATCTCCAGGATATATAAAGAACTCAAAAATCTTAACACCAAAAAAACTAACAACCCAATTAATAAAAGGGCCAAAGAGCTGAACACAAACATCACAGAAGAAGATATACAATTGATCAACAGACATATGAAAAAATTTTCAACATCTCTATCAACCAAAGAAATGCAAATCAAAACTACCTGAGTTTGGAAGGGTTCCCTCCTTTTCTACTTTATGAAATAGTTTGAGGAGTATTGCTATTAATTCTTCTTTGAAGGTCTTGTAGAACTCAGCTGAGAATCCGTCTAGACCTGGGTTTTTCTTGGTTGGCAGGATCTTGATGGCATCTTCTATTTCCTTGCTTGAAATTGAGCTGTTTAAGTTGGGTATGACCTCTTGGTTCAGTTTGGGTAGATCATATGCCTCTAGAAATTTGTTGGTGTCTTCAGGGTTTTCTATTTTACTAGAGTATAAATTTTCAAAGTAGTTTCTAATTATCCTCTGTATTTCAGTAGTGTCTGTAGTGATATTTCCTTTTTCATCATGAATTTTAGTAATTTGGGTTTTCTCTCTCCTTCTTTTCATTAGGGTGGCTAAGGTTTGTCAATTTTGTTTATTTTTTCAAAGAACCACCTTTTTGTTTTGTCACTTTTTTGAATTGTTCCTTTTGTTTCAATTTCATTGATTTCAGCCCTGATTTTAATTATTTCCTGCTTCTACTTCTCTTGGTGTTGGTTTGTTCTTCTTTTTCTAAAGCTTTCATGTGAAGAGTCAAGTCATTTATTTGTTGACTTTTGCTTCTTTGAATAAATGAGCTTAATGAAATAAACTTTCCTCTTAGCACTGCCTTCATGGTATCCCAGAGATTTTGATATGTTGTATTGGGGTTTCCATTTACGTCTAAGAATTTTTTTGTCTCTTCCCTGATGTCTTCTGTTATCAATGCATCATTCAATAGCATATTATTAATTTACAGGTGTTGGAGTAGTTTCTATTTTTTAATCTGTCATTGATTTGTAATCACTAAATATTATTGTGCTATTGTCTATTTGATTTTTGTAGTTGAGAATGGTTTGTTTGATATACATGCATGCCCCATTGTTTGGGGTATAGATATTTATGATTGTTATGTCTTGTTGATGTATGATTCCCTTAAGAAGTATAAAATGACCTTCTTTATCCCTTTTTACCAGCTTTGCTTTGAAGTCCTCTTTATCTGATATGAGGATGGAAACTTCTGCTTGTTTACAGGTCCCATGTGAGTGATACGTTTTTTCCCACCCTTTCTCTTTTAGTCTGTGGATGTCTTTTCCTGTGAGATGAGTCTCTTGAAGGCAGAATATTATTGGGTCTTAAAATATTATTGGGTTTTAAAATCCAGTCTTTCAGTCTGTGTCTTTTGATTGGTGCATTTATGTCATTTACATTCAAGGTTATTATTGAAATATGATTTGTAGTCCCAGTCATTTTGGTTTATTTTTGTTTTTTACCTTGACTTGGTTTCTCCTTTGATTGCCCCCCTCCCTTTTTAGTATAGTTCCTCTCTTTGTGTATTTTCATTGTTGGTTGTCATTTCCTCCTCATGGAATATTTTGCAGAGAATGTTGTATACTGCAGGCTTTCTTGATGTAAATTCTTTTAACTTTTGTTTATCATGGAAGGTTTTTATCTCATCATTGAATCTGGAGCTCAATTTTGCCCGACATAGGATTCTTGGTTGGCATTCATTTTCTTTCAGAGCTTGGTATATGTTCTTTCATGATGTCCTGGTTTTTATGGTCTGAGCTGAAAAATTTGCTGAGATCCAAACTGGTTTCCCTTTATATGTAATCTGGTCCCTCTCTCTTGTGGCCTTTAAAATTCTATCTTTATTCTGCATGTTGGGCATGTTCATTATAGTGTGCCTTGGTGTAGATCTGTTGAAATTTTATACGTTTGGTGTTCTGTAAGCCTCTTGTATTTGACTTTCCAATTCTTTTTCATGTTTGGGAAATTTTCTGATATTATTTCATTGAAGACACTGTGCATTCCTTTGGTTTGAAATTCTGCATCTTCTTCTATCCCAATAAATCTTAGATTTGGTCTTTTGATGTTGTCCCATAATCCTTGTATGTTCTATTCATGATTTTTTACCATCTTCACTGTATGGTCAAGTTTATTTCAAGATTGTATATCTTGTCTTCATTATCTGAGGTTTTGTCTTCCAGGTCATCGAGTCTTCTGGTGATGCTTTCTATTGAGTTTTTTATTTGGTTTATTTTTCATTCATTTCAAGAATTTCTGATTTTTTTTTCACAATCTCTAGCTGTTTCTTAAAGTAATCTTTTGCTACTTATAATTGCTCTCTTATCTGTTTGTTAGAATGATTGATGGTTGCCTTTATTTGCTCTCCTATTTCTTTGTTGGATGGATCAATTTTTGCCTGTAATTGTTCACTTATGTCATTCTTCATTTCACTGATCATTTTAATTATGTACATTCTGAATTCTTTCTCTGACATTTCATCAACTGTGCTGTCAATATATTCTTTTACTGTGGTATTGGGTTTATTTGGGGTCCTTTTTTCCCTTGTTTTTTTCATGTTGATTATGTGTCTTCCTTTCTTATAATGCCAATCTGAGGCATTGCAGCTTCTATCCTATATTTTTTATTGACACTACAGATAACATGTATCTCACCTTGGAGTTGTTTCCCATCCCCAGCAGGTGTCCCCAGATGGACATTACTTCCACTAAAGTTGGTGGTGTCAGTAGTGGACGTACCTCAGGAGGGCAGTGGGAGTGGCCTTTTGTGGGCTCCTGTGGTGGTTCCTGAGGGCGGTTTTGGGCCCTCTGTTGCACTGCCACTGGGTTGTAGGAACTCTGGAGCAGAAATGGGGGCAGGCCCAGGCCTCACTTGGGCAGGGTCTCAAGCAGGAGTCTCTGGTTGTGACCCTTACCATGGGTCTGGGCTCCCTTGTGGCTGGCAGCTAGCAGTCTCTGGTCTGCCCTTAGCTGGGTACCCAAGGAGCTCCCTGGGGGTGATTTGGGGCCCTCTGTTGCAGCTCCCACCAGGTCGCAGGAACTCTGTAGAGTAAGTGCTTTGATCATTAGTTTTATTAATCTTCTATAATATAAAATTTTAAGTTATATAGTTTCCTTTACATGTTATTTTAGCACCTCACAAGCTTAAAAACTTGAACCAATATAGTAGTTTGAATCAATATAGCAGTTTGCTATATAAATCAATATAGCAGCTTTACTACTAATCTTTTTCTTTTAAATTCCTTTTTTGGTTGTAGATGAACACAATACCTTTGTTTTATTTATTTATTTTGATGTGGTGCCAAGGATCTAACCCAGTGCCTCTCATGTTCTATGCAAGCACTCTACCACTGAGCTGCACCCCAGTCACCATTTTACTATTGATCTTTTCCAGTAGCTTTTATGTTTATATATTGTGTATTTTTTTATCTGTATCTACTTCTCTATTCTTCATGAGTTCAGATCACATATTTCTTAATTATTGATTTGTAATTTGAAACTTATATCACATTTGTAAAACGATACTTACATGGTGAAGAAAAATGTGAATTCCTTAATCATTAGAGGAAGAACTCTGAGTCTCCAGCAGGTAAAGCTGACAATTAAAATTTTTAAAATATTCTGCCTTTTCCAGCTTTATCCATCAATTACTGAAAGATGAAAGCAAATATCTCCCAGAAGTATTGTGTATTTAAGAAATTATTGCTTATAATTTATTTTTTTATGTATGCACATCATCATACATCATTATCATCCAAACTCTAAGCTTAATTTTAGAATTCACTCTTGGTGAAATGCATACACTCATTATAGTATCATACAGAATAGTTTCATTGCTCAAAACTTCTATAGGTTCTCTCTATTCATCCCTCTCTGTCCCCTAAACTATGACACTGTTAATCTTTTAATTGTCTCCTTAGTCTTGCCTTTTCAGAATTTTAAAAATTTGGAATACAGCCTGTTTGAGTTGGCTTCTTTTCCTTAATATTATGCATTTAAATTCTTTCATGATTTTTCATGGCTTGATACCTTGTATCTTTTTAGAGCTGAATAATATACTTCTACATGTATCTACCACATTTTGTTTATCCATTCACCTACTAAAGGACATCTTTTTTGCTTGGAAGCAAAACTTGGAAGTTTTGGGAATTCCTGATAGTGTTACTAAAAGCACGTGTATTCAGGCTTTTGAGTGAATTTAAAACTTCAATTGATGGAGGATGATTGTTGGAGCTTATTGTATTTTTGAAAGAAACTGCCAAAATGCCTTCCAAAGTATCTGTAACATTTTGCAGTTCTATTAGCAATAAATGACAATTCGGATGCTCCACATCATTGCCAATGTTTAGTGGTACTGGTTGTTTGTATTTTGGCCATTCCAATAGGTTTATAGTGCTGTCTGTTTTTCTCTCTCTAAGGAACTTTACAGTTTTACATTATACAATTAAGCCTCTGATTCATTTTGAGTTAAATTTTGTAAAGAGTGCAAAGTTTTGTCTAGATTAATTTTTTAAAATGTGAAGTCTAGCTTCTTTTGCACTATTTTTTGAAAGTACTTCCTTTTCTCCACTGTACTGCTTATGTTACTTTGTCAGCATTCAGTTGAATAAATTCATGTAGGTCTATTTCTGTTATCTCTATTCCATTCCATTGATTTGTCTGTTCTTTCACTAATACCACACTCTTTTGATTATCTTAGCTAAATAGTGTGTCTTAAATTCAGGTAGTAAAATTTCTCAAATGCTGTGCTTTTTAATATTAGCCAGCTATTTTCACTTTTTCCTCTTCATATAAACTTTAAAATCAGTTTATTATGCACAAAATAATTTGCTGAAATTTCAATTGGCATCACATTAAATTTATAGGCAATGTTGGTGAGAACTGACATCTTCACAGTATTGAGTTTTCCTATCCATGAACATAGAATATTTATCTATTTTTTCAGGATTGTTAAAATTTCTTTCATGAATATTTATTAATTTTTCAGTTATTCATTTTCTATGTATTTTGTTAGATTTATACACAAGGTTTTAATGTAAATGGTAACATATTTTTAATTCAAATTTTATTTTCCCATTGCTAGTATTAGAAAACTGATTAAATTTTATATTCTAACCTTGTATTATGCAACCTTGCTATAATAATTTATTAGTTATGGGACTTTTTGTTAATATTTTTTTACATAGATGACTTTTTCATCTGTGAATAATGATATTTTTACTTCTTACTTCATCATCTATTTTTCTTCCTTTCTCTCCCCTCCCCTCCCTTTTTCTTCTCTCCTCTTTTCATCTTGCCATTACCTAGGAGTTTCAGTGTGATATTGAAAAGCAATGGTGAGAAGAAACATTCTTGCCTTGCTTCTGATCTTAGCAAGAAAGCTTTGAGTTTCACACCATTGAGTATGATTTTAGCTTTAGATGTTTTCAGATATTTCTTACAAAGTTGAGGAAATTCTCCTTTCTTCCTACATTGCTTAGAGATTTTATTCTGAATGAGTAATGGATTTTGTCTAATATTTTTCTATATCTCTTGATATGAACATATGATTTTTCTTCTGTAATCTATTTATTTGATAACCATTAAACAATTGATCTCTGTTGAATTTGGGATAAATCCCCCTTGATTGACTAGTATAATCATTTTGATACATTGTTAGATTGCATCTTCTAATATTTGATTGAAGTTTTTTACACTGTGATCATGGGTAATATTGGTTTGTATTTTTTTTGTAATATGTTTTCCTGGTTTTGAAACCAGCATAATGCTGGCCTTAAGTAATGTAACAGGATATATTATATTTGCTTCTATGTTTTGGAAAAATTTTAGAGCCTTGGTATAATTTCTTCCTTACATATTGTCTCATTTAGAAGGTTATTAATTATTGATTCAATTTATTTCATAGATTTTAGCCTATTAGATTATCTTGGATCCTTGATTTTTGCTATATCTTTTTTACTAATACTTGTTTAATATTATAAATTTCCCTTACGCAGGACTTTTACCACATGCATTTTCTTTTTTTGGGGGGGGGTACAAGGCATTGAACTCAGGGGCACTCAACTGTGCCACATCTCCAGCCCTATATTTTTTGTATTTTATTTAGAGACAGGGTCTCACTGAGTTGTTTAGCACCTCACTATTGCTGAGGTTGACTTTGAACTTGTGATTCTCCTGCCTCAGCCTCCCCAACTGCTGGGATTACAGGCACGCACCACTGTGCCCAACACATTTTATTTTCATTTAGTTCAAAATATTTTTAAATTCCTCTGGAGATTTCTTCTTTGATCCATATGTTATTTGATAGGGTGTGCTTAATCTTCATGTAGTTGAGGATTGTCCAGATCATCAATTTATAAAAAACATTTGTGGAACTTTATATCTGTATAGCTTCCTAATTGCAGTTGGTGGGCCAAGTATCTTTTTAATTTAGGAGAGATTTAATGTTAAATAGAATAGTTTTAAGATTTTTTTCCTATGTAATATACTACATTTTATTTAAATTTTACCTTGGATTTTAAATTCTTTCTCAATTTTGATTGTCAATGATTTGAATACATAAACAATAAGCAAACTTTTTCTATTAAAAATCAGTAGTTGTATTGGATATAAGTATATTATACATTGTTTTAGTCTTCACTGCAGCTTCAGCTTTCTCCTCAAATCTCCACACTTTTGACTTCACAGGGAGTGCCCTCGGGGACTCTGACCTTGTGGCACTTTGCCTGGCCTTGCAGGCCTTCCTCTGAAATCTTGGTGGAAGCCTCTATGAACCCCTTAATCTAGCATCCTGCATTCCTGCAGAATCAGCACCACATGTTTGACACCAAGTTCTGCTGCCATCTTGAGCAGCAGCCAAGCCTCCAGAGACCCTTGCTGCAGCAGCCAATGAGTGTCTGGGTGACTGAGCATATTGAAAAAACTTCCTAGGACCCCCCTGTGCAAGAAGGGTGCCTCTTCTTAAGAGAATTCTATGGACTCTTCTTAAGAGAATTTTCACCTTTACTCCCTTGAGCTTGAGATGGGTATGGTCTTGCCAGCTCCTGAGATGCCCTCAAGCCATCTTTCTTATTGTCTCTAGGCAAAGTCTTTAGCATTTCTTTAGAGGCAGTAATGTCTTTAATAACTCCAACTTCATTAGCCCTAGTTTTACTCAGGTCTTTGAAGTCCACATTTTCTAAATCTTTCTGCTGTGCTTTTTGCTACTGATTATCACAATAAATTTGGCTAAAAACCCTCAGCAGTAACGTGCCACTTCCTGAATGATATGTCACGCAGAAATTTTTTCACCAGATTAAGAAGTCCATTGCTTTTAAAATCAGCCTCACAGAAAGCCTTAGGACACGGGCAAAATACAGACAACTTCTCATCTAGAATATAACACAAATGGCTGTACCTGAAATTCCAGTAGAGTCCTCCTTTTCTGAACCCTCTTCAGCTCTGTCTTCACTGATCATGATCCTATTGCCATTCTAGTCTTCTGAGCTCCCACCAGAATTAGCCATTAATCTCAGCTTACAACAATCTAAAGCATTTCCAGCTTGCACAGCTATACATCTTGAAATTCCTCTAATTCCAAAATGCTCCAAAAGCTTCTGAACCACATGGTCATAGCAATGATCCCACTCCTGGTACCAATTCTGTTTCAGTCAGCTTTATTGCCACTGTGACCTGACCAGAACAATTGTATAGGAGGAAAAGTTTATTTGAGGGCTGTTTCAGAGGTCTTAGTCTATAGAAGGCTGGCATCATTCCTTGGGGCTCTAGGTGAGGCTGAACATTATGGTGGGAGAGTGTGGCAAAGGGAAACAACCCACTTCATGATCAGAAAGCAGAGAGAGACACAACTGGCCAGATACAAATACATACTCCAAAGCCACATCCCAATTCTTACCTCCTCCAGCCACAGTCTATCATTTCAGTTACCACTTACCTAATCCATATCAGAATATTAACTGATTGGATTAAGACTCTTACAACCCAATCTTTTGTCATCTGAAATTTTTGCGTTGTCTCATGTGTGAGCTTTTTGGGACACCACATCGAAACCATAACATATATTCAATATACTTCTTGGTAAAGTTAAAAGAAGGGAATTTATTAATTATTTCCATAGTTTAAATGACATTCATCATTTTCTCAACTTGGATATCTACTTCTAATAACTGCATTAATAACCTAAATGTCAGGGATCAATTAATGTTTAAACATTTTTAAAGTGAGATACATTAGGTCATTAGCCTTAAAAATGTTTATTCACAAAATACTGAATCTATAGTATTATAATATTTAAATTTTGACTAGTATCTTTTGTCAAAAAATATTGTTCTTTCAATCTTTTCCCCATAAATATTGTTTCTTCTCAAGGACCTCTAAATAAGTATCTACAGTTACCTATAGTAAATCCACATGTCACTGTAGGCTTTCTTGAGAAATTTTAAGAATATTATATTACAGCCCTTATGAATAATAATTCCTCACCCTTACTGGTATGCTTTTTGGAGGCATTTTATCAATTCATACACAAATATTTATTGTGTGCCTACTACATAGTAGATATCACATTAAGGACTGGCTATGACAGGTTGTCTCTGTCTTCATGGAAGACAGTCTTCCAGTAAGGAAAAAATTCAGCAAGTACTATAATTTCAATAATGTATATTGGCTTTTATGAATAATCTGAAATTAATGTCCCTCAAACATGTCCCCTTGTTTATCATTGTCTTCCCCAGATATGTCTGACCTTTCCTCTCCAAGTGCTCTTTGCTGCCATTCCATGTTAGTTCCTATATTGCATTCAGATACAAGCTCAAACCAAACTGCTTTCACAACTTATATCCTAATTTCCCCCAAAGAGAATCAATTATCCATACTACCATTCTCTCCTTATAAATAACGTATTTCCAGACCAATTATATGTGTTAGTCTGTTCCTTACTACCTCTTCCCTCTAGATTATTAGTTCTTAACACTAATTAAACATATGAACTACAGGAGGGCTTTTACAAATGCCAATATCATTCCCAGTAGCCTGCTGGTAAATGTTTAAAAACTAGCTCATTGCACAGGTAGGGCAGGAAGCATTCCTGAACGGTACCATTTGTGTATTTCTGTGGTATAAACACTCCTTCCAAAGACAGGGCAATTTCAAGGTATCAAAAGAACATCCTGAACATGGATTAGGGAAGAGATTTGCAGTAGTGAACCATTATATAGTATTTTATACAAATTCTTACACCCATTTCAGACCTTCTGATTCAGAAACTGTGGGAATGAGTCCTAGCAATTATCGATCTATAAGCGTCTGAAGTGATTCTAATGCACACTAATGCTTGACAGTCACTGATCCTATCTAATACCTGGAAAGCAATAGAAGCCTAACGTGTATTTTTTGAATTTGTTTGCGTTAATGTCATTGTAACTAGCTTCATAAACTTAATTTTCCTTAAACTACCCACTATGCTCTATCTGATCCTGCGATTTAGACAATAATGAAACAGTATGTGACTTGAATAAAAAGAAGATATAAATTTGTGTGGGATGGAAAGTCAGACCAGCATTTTATTTTAGAGTATAATTAGTCAAAGAAATTGAAAATTTACCCCATGTATGTTTAAATTGTCGCTGTGGAAAATCTACATTGTGTAAGGTCAAATATACAGACCAACAATAAGTAAGTAAACTGAGAAGGAATGCCCTATGTTTAGAATCATATGAAAAATGAATTAAAAAGTCAACACTAAAGAATATGCCAGTATTTTAGGTGATCATTCCACAACTGTGACATCAGGTTAGATGTAAAATGGGAAATATTTTTATAGCTTGTTTAATCTCTCCTTTGGTAATTTACTAGCATAGCATTCACAATCAGCCATTGAGACACTGACTACAAGAGATATACCTGTTTCCAAAGTTGTTGACAAAATGAATGGTAATCAAAAAATGTGCTCTGCTAACTTGATTAGTCAGCAAATCATTTTGAGTATAGAAGCGGAAGACAAAATAAAAGTACCAATCTAACTAGATAGTTTTTCATGCTCTTTCTGCAGGTTGGAGCTGTCCAACCCTTTGTCCCATTGGCTTTTTAAGTTTTATATTCATATATGGAAAACTGATCTTTGTGTATTTGCCCTTCAACTGACCACTAGACTTATTTTTCTTGTGATTACTATTTTCCTCAGAGAAATGTACTTCTACTCCTATTCACCCATTGTGTATGGAATAAGCATCTATTCTCCCCATAGCCAGTGAAGCTATGTGTTTCTAAACTGCTTCTTCCCTAAATAAACACACATAAACATGTAAAATCACCAGCATCAATTCTGCTGCAGATCCAAGCAGCATCAGAATGTTCTCTGTCTTGTTGTCTTCAGGTTATTTAGATTCCTGTGTGGTTAAATCATCATTTTTATCTTGTCAATAAAGGTCATTGATATTCAACTCTGACTACATTAGAAACACCTTGAGAAGTAACTTCAAAAAACAAAAACCAACTTCTGAACTGTATACAAATCAAATAAATCATGATATCTGAAGGTAACACAGCAGCATCTGTATTTGTTAAATAACTTCAGTATGATTTTTTTTTTTTTTGCAGCCATGCTGGAGGACTACTTATCTTTCTCATCTTGTAAGGTATGACCCATGAACAGAATAGGAAGTTCTTGGCTGGACAGTGTGGTCTGGGCATCAGTATTGATGTAACAAAAGTAAATTGGATCCACCTGCTTAGTGAATGGCTCCTTAAAAACTGAGAGGATCTCTTTAACTTGGGCCATTGCAATGCCTACTAAAATTTTAGTTTATAATGCATGAACCAATAAACCATGAGACTTCACTGAAAAGTGGATTTCATCAAATGATAGATCCTCAGGGAAATATGGGAAAGCCAAACAGAATACCCACAATGTTTCATTGCTGTCCTGCCTACCCATGATCTAGTGTCAATTATGGTAATAAAACCTATACCTTGGAGTGGTGATTTTACTCTGATCCTTTGGCTTCCAGTGGAATTTGTCATCATGGGGAGTTCTTCCAACATTAGAAGACAATTCCTGTTGCCAAGATCATAGAGAAGCCTAAAAACAATTCAGTCACCCCAACCTCTAAACTAGTTAGATATTTACACACAAAATTTATCATCCATGCTTAAGAACTAAATTAAAAATAGAATCTCAAGATTGCAATAAAGAATGTCATAATAGTTCAAATTTACTGTGATTGTTAAGAATTAAGTGAGATGATAAAAATTACACCATGTGATTACTACTGAGTGGAGAAAAAATGGTAATAGAGAAGCATTAGGAAGTACAGATGGAAAAAGATGAATTAGTAAACATAAAACAGACAGTAATTTCCTTTTTTTATATCTATCTTCCCCTATCTGATTTCCACATGAAGAGCAACATCAATCATTTCCCCATTGACAGAAACAGCCCCACCCACATACACAACCACAGGAATCCAAAACACCAAGTGTCATTTGAGCCGATAGTCAACTGATGCCAAATGAGTACAGAGGGGAAGGAACCCCTTTGGAGACCTTCTTAAGATGGTTTTTTTTAACACTCAGATTCCACTATAATGCACTTTGAGAGCATCTTACACAGTGAGTCTTACAGTTGTAACTTACATATGGCTTAATTATTTGTCCATTTTGATGTCTTCTAGTAAGAGGTCTGAGAGCAAAGAATTTTGTCTGCCTTATTTTGTGCTGCATCCATCATGCCTGGCACTTAAAAGTAATTCAATAGCTATATTCAACACATACCTATTTGAAAACTATCCCATAGCTGTTTTTTTTTCAGGTAAGGATACTATAATAATAATGTGTAAGGTTTTTTTTTTTTTCTCCCTATAATGTCTTTCAGCTACAAATGGTTAGGAGTGTATCACTGTTATTGTGGTAGTGGGTTGTTCTGTTTATTTTTGCTATTTCAGAAGTCCTTACACATGAGAGGTATAAATTTTCTAAGGGCTGCTGCTAATCCTATCTATAAAAATACTAACATGAAATACCCTTATGAAAGTGTGTACCTGGGAACAAAAGTTTTCTTTGACCATAGTTGGGAAAATATGACCTTCTAGGTTCAATACACTTTGTATCTTCTCCCCTCACTTATGGGAAGACTTTCACTCTATGGTTGTTCACTCTGTTTTATGATAAAATTTCTTTTCATGTTTCCTATGCAAATTTCCTCTCTAGGTAAATGTTAGCAAGTGATTTGCTTCTTCACTGGATGACTGTTATTTTTTTCTTTTTATGTAGGTGGTTGTTTTCCAAAAATAAATGTTTGGATCAAAACAACTTAGTGATTATATGTAGGCAGCTTAGTTTTTCTTTCTGGCCTGCTGTCTCGTGTACATTTAACTATTCTTTATGACTTTTAGCTTATAAACTTTGAACAGAAACTAATTTCTAGGCTTGTGGGAAAGTTTTATTTCATTAGGAACACTTTAATTCTCTTGGAAGACATGAATTTCTAGTATTAAAATGTAACAAAGTGACTTTATTAAGTTTTCTTTGTGCCAAGTTTTTGTCCATGAGAGTATAAGAAACAAAACACTTAATGAAAGTGATATTGCTTTGGGAATGGCTTTTAATGATGAATAACGTACATACAATTGTTATTTTAGTTAAACTGTAAATTAATATTCACAAAAATGACAGTAACTTTACAGATATCTGAGTAAGATATATTTCTAAATTCTTTTCAACCAACATTCTTTTACAGATCAGGAGTATGATTTTATAAAGTCCATCAGAATATAGTATGGATGCAAAGTGATTTTTAAAAGATGTTATCTCACAATTTTTTCAAATTGAACATTGTAAAGCAATGGTCTAAGAAAACCTATGGGAACTATTCAAAGCAAGTTCTATTTTCTCAACCATAACTAGAAAAAAATCATGCAATATGCTGTCTTCATATAATTTATGCAACATTTAAAAGGAGAATAGAACAAGTTGAAAGTTGTAATTTATCTCTTAGGAAAACAGGATAGTTAAAGAACTTAGTAAACCTTTTGATAAGTATATTTGTATTATTTTTTGTTTTCTATTGAAAAAGTAAATTTCATGAGTTCCCTTTCTTCACTACTATTGCCGTTTTTCTAACATTTAAATTTCCACGAAGACTTTCATTTTCCATATACAACTATTTCTAATGGAAAATGTGGAAGCCAAAGACTATCAAAAGGCCATGTAAGAAAATTGATTCTTGCAAAATTTCTCATTGATATTCATGCATATTAGGTGATATATATATGATAACCATCACAAGATTACACATTATATAATTTAAACTCCAAATTACTTTTCAGCCATTCAAGTTTATTGAGCTTCTATTAGAAGGGGGAGAAAAATATCTGTCCTCTGTGTAAGGAGCCCTTCTGATCCTTGGCCTTCTTCCATTTCTGTTGTCTAGGTTAGCTTTACTCTCCTAGCACATAGAAAAAACTGAAGTCACCAAACAACTGGCCAGGAGTAAAGGGTGTGAATTATGGCATAATTATTGACATACTTTTTAGTTATGAATATAGAATTGCTTTGTGTTTAAATATGTAACCTTGCATCCAAGTCAGGCCCTGGCTCTACTTTGTTTTTTTGGTTGTTTGGCATCTTTGCAGCTTTAGTCATCACATCACCTTGTCTTCTGAGTGCATTATGAGATCTTTATCATTTACTCTTCTGTGTCTGAAGTAATCAGAAAATATGATGATCATAAGGCTCTGGTTTTAAGGAAGAAAGTAGCATTTATAAGTTTTTAGGTAAGACTACTTAGGCCTGGAGTAAAGATTTTCTTGGGAGGCAATGGGAGAACATTATCATTATTATTTTATTATGCATTGCACACATGATCTTATGAAATTGGTCTAAAGCAAAATTCCAACAATTAGTGGGCTGACCTAGGAACTGTATCCACCAAACAATTCCAATTTCATAAAGAGTCCTTTCTTTAGTTTTTGGTCTCTATGTAAAGTATTTTGATGGTATTAATAAAATTTCTCACCTTCTCTTCCTTCCTTCCCTTCTTCCTTCATTTCTGCCTTTTTCTGATGGAGTAGAAGGAGAATGAATGAGGAATACACTAGAAAAAACATATCCATATTAGAAAGTGATCTGAATAACAAAAGAGATACAGAAAATATACAATAACTTACTCATGTGAAGAAGAAAATCTCATATTTTGTGATAGGGAGAAGACAAGAAAAGGGACTATATATTTTTTTTGTTAACATACCAGGGATTGAACACAGGGGCATTTAAACACTTTGCCACATCTCCAGCCCATTTTTCCTTTTTTTTTTTTTGTTGCTTTTTGTTTTTTATTTAGACACAGTCTCCCTAAGTTCCTCAGGGCATTGCTAAGTAGCTAAGGCTTACTTTGAAGTTGTGATCCTCCTTCCTCAGACTTCTGAGCTGCTGGGATTAGCTGCTTGCACCACCATGCTCAGCAACGATCTTGAAAGGGAAGTATTTTATTTAATTTATATAAAATTCAGGCCAGTCCATAAAGCAGGCTACCATTCAGTGGAAGGCAAATGTGAGGAGCAAAACTGTGGTAGCAAGCAAGAGGAGATCTCCAATTTATCTACAGGAAGTCTTATATATATTGATTAAAACATGAGAACAGGGCCAGGTGTGGTGATTACAAGCACATGCCTGTAATCCCAGTAATTTGGGAAGGCTGAGGCAGCAATTTAGCGAGGCCCTGGGCAAGTTAATGAGACTCTTGTCTCAAAATAAAAAATATAAAAGGCCTGAGGATGTGGATCAGTGGTTAATAGCCCGTTGGTTCAATCTCCTGTACCAAAAACAAACAAACAAAACCCAAGAACATGAGAACTGAAAATACCTTAAAGATCTCATGCTTCACACAAAAAGACAAATACTGATGATCAAATAAGGAAAGAGCACACTTCAGGTACAATTTTAAATACTGACTTAAGAATTAGAAGCCCAAAAAGTACCGATATTTGAAGGTTTCTAAATGATATATTGATCTTCAGAGAATAATTATTTTTTGCTGTCAATTTATGGAACGGACTTAAAAAATAGACATTAGGGTCATAAAGTCTGTTTTTTTTAAAATTTTTCCTTTTACATCTGTTGTATTACACTGGTTGGAAAACAAAAGGCTGAAACAATGTGGTAGAAGTACGATAATGGAAGAACAACCAGAATTGAGAGGCACTAATGATACAAAAAGGTTTTACATATTAACTGACCAAAAATGGCAATGAGCTAAAACAACAATGAGTTAAAATAGGATTTACTACTTTAATTCTGGAGGCCCAAGATAATGATGCATTCAATTGAAAGAGAAAAGACTGAAGGTTTGACTTTAAGATGATGAGCTCAGTTTTGGAGAAACTAAATAAAAAGTGCTCCTGGGATACACAAATGGAAATATCTGTAAATATTGCTGTGGTTTTACTGACTGAATTAGAGCTAATCATCTATACCTATTGTTTGCCTGCCTAGTTCATTCCATTTTATTTAAGAAAAATTAATCACCCAGCCCCTCTGTGTTTAGAGATCACTCCAACAGCTGGCCAGGTAATTTGCCCCCAGTCACCACTGAATAGTTAGTTACTTGGCTCCAATTACATCAAATCAGATCCCTCCCAAGAATTTGAATTGAGTTTCATAGACATCATTCAGTCTCCTGAAGTCTTTATCTTCAATTGGGACAGTCATATATATACTAGACAAATATGACCAATAAATAAACAGTGATGCACAGACAGGAGAGATGAGAGAAGATGTGGAATTAGGGAAATAGGATATTTGGACGAACATACATGTATGTAGACAAATTTTCTATTATGATTCATACTCAAGATTAAAAATAAATACTGGCTGCTGAAAATACACCATTGCTAAAGTCAGATGACAAAAGAACTGCTTTTCAAATATAGTAAACATCTTTTGGGATGATATCCTGTTTCACATTGATTGTTCCTTCTTAAACCTGCCACCAAAACAAAGGTTGGGCCTCTGGAGCAATATTTTTATTTTGTGATCCTAACAGATTCAGAGTTAGAATTTGATCGGTAAATCCCACTTCTCCTGAGAAAATCTGGAACTATTGGAAATTAGTGACACTTAGAAGAGATGTGATTGTGGCCATGTCACATAGAATTTAGTGGAAATTGTTTGAACTTCCCAAAGTCCCTAGTGCTATGTTGGAACATGGCCATTCTGACTGATACTTGGGTTAGACCTGAATCCTACAATTTAATCCAGTATCTATTTGTTAAATTTCTTTCTTACTAAAGAAAGGGTCTTTATGTTGTTGTTGTTACATGCAATTAAAAGAAAGTTATCTAACTTCATATACAAAAGTAATAGAAAGTCATTGATAAAATGGACTTCAGCGAATTTACAGATGACAATGAATTACTTTTTTTGATGTGTTAGGATTTCTTTAATTGGTTCTTTTAAGTGATACAGAATATTAAGATTCGCTTTGACATAATTACAAAAGCATGGAATATAACTTGCTCTAATTCAGTCCCTAGTACTTCTCTTTTCTCTCCTATTTCTCCTCTTCCAATTCCCTTCACTATACTCTACCAGTCTTTCTGCTATATACTTATTGATGTTTTTAATTAGTGTCTTGTGGATATACATAATTATGAGATTCACTGTGGTATATTCATATATGTACATAGGAAAGTTAGGTCAGGTTCATTCAACTGTTCTTCCCTTTTCCCAAGTCTACTCCCTCCCATTCAATCCTCTTCATCTTCTCCATTGATCTTACACTTTGATGGAGTTCTTCTCCCTTCTCTCCTCTCCTCTCTCCTTCTCTTATTATGAACTAGCTTCCACATATCAAAGGAAACATTGACCTTTGACTTTTGAGATCTGGCATTCATTTACAAGCAAATGCCATATTCTTCTTTATGGCTGAGTAATTGTAGTGTAAGCACCTATTCATGTTCAATGCACTAGAGAAACTAGGAATAGAAAGAACTTCCCTCAATATTATAAAAGCTATATATGTCAATCTCAAGGACATCATCATATTCAATGAAGAAAAACTGAAAGCATTTCCACTAAAAATAGGACCAAGACAAGAATGACCACTCTCACCCCTTCCATTCAACATAGTCCTTGAAATTCTAGACAGAGAAATCAGGCAAGAGAAGGAATTAAAGAGATATAAATAGGAAACAAAGAACTTAAATTGTTGATGATCCTATATTTAGAAAACCCAAAAACTCCACCAGAAGACTTCTAGAGCTGATGAACAATTTTAGTAAAGTAACAGAATACATGATCAACATACATAAATCAATCACTTGCATATACTTTAAAAATGAATCTTTTGAAAAAGAAATTAGAAAAACTATCCTATTCACAATAACCTCAAAAATTTCTTGCAAATTAATCAAATGAAGGAAGTGAAGGACATATACAGTGTGAATTACTGAACATTAAAGAAATAAATTGAAGATCTTAGAAGATGGAAAGAGCTTCCATGTTCTTAAATAGGCAGAATTAGTATTATCAAAATAGCCATACTACTAAAAGTGTTTTACAGATTTAATGCAATCTCCACCAAAACATCAATGATATTCATCACAGAACTAGAAAAAGCAGTTCTAAAATTCATTTGGAAAAGTAAGACTCAGAATAGCCAAATCTATCCAGAGGAAAAAGAGTGATTCTGGAGGCATCACAACATCAGACCTCAAATTATACTATAGTACTGTAGTGTCAAAAATAGTATGGCACTGACACCAAAACAGATACGAAGACCAGTGGAATAGAAGACACAGTGACAAATCACATAGATACTGTTCTCTGATCCCAGGTAAAGATTTCAAAAACATATGTTGTAGAAAACATAGCCTTTTATTAACAAATTGTGCAGTGAAAACTGGATATCTTTATGTAGAAAATCTCTTTTACCCTGCACAAAACTCAACTCAAAGTACATCAAAGACCTAGGCATTAGACCAGAAACCCTACAAAAGCTAGAAGAAAATGTAGGCTCAAAAGTCCAACATGTCATCATAGAAACGACTTCTTAACAAGACTCCTAAAGTGAAAGAAATAAAACTAAAAATAATAATTAGGATACCATTAAATTAAAAAAAAAGTTTGGTGAAGGAAACAAGAATGTGGAGAGAATCTGTAGAACGGGAAATGATGTTTGCCACCAGCTACTCAGGGCATTAATATTCAGAATTGTATAGATAGTTAATAATATGGGCCCATCCTTAAGTGACTTAAGAAAGGGGAGTCCATTAGTGAGGAATCTGGACAGACTTTGAAGACAGTAAACGCTCTCAATGTTATTGTTCAGGGCCATCTGGTGCACTAATGAGCTGTTCGTGCATCAGAACTTTCAACTTTTGACCGTGTGAGCTTGGAACCTGGCCAGTTCCCACTTTGCAGAGAATAAACAGTTGCATAATGCCAGACTGCATATTGGGAGGGGTTGCTGTGCCTTTTTAAGTCCTCCAAAGGGGAATGAAAATGAGAAGAAAGAATACAACTGGAGAAGAAGGAATCTAACTGGAGAAGAAGGAATCCAACTGGAGAAGAAGAAATCCAACTGGAGAAGAAGGAATCCGATGCTTTGAGTGTAGAAGAAGGAACCTGATGATGAGAAGAAGGAATCTGACTTGTGAAGGAAGAATCTTAATCTCACCTATGTTTTTACCCTGCCCTTGGTGTTGCTCCTTTTATCCGAGGATAGGTATTGAAGGTGATGATGATGCTTTGAGAAAGACTCTCACCTATGTTTTTACCTTGCCCTCAGTATTGCTCCTTTTACCCGAGGATAAGTGTTGAAGGTGATGATGATGCTTTGAGTGTACCTGCGAACCCGTGTTGTGTTATCTGGTATTGATTGGTGAGTGCTTATTGGGCTGGAGCTGTTCTTTATTTTCTTCTATATTATTGATTCATTATATACAATACTCAATATTGTAAAGTATAACTGTTGCTTGCTTATTGTTATATTATCTCATATTAAAGCTTATAAAACTCATCCTGTTTTGAGGCTGGTGATTCACTCCACAAATCTGCCATATATAAATTAGTCTGAGATCCAGACCAAGACAAGAATATATAAAGAAACCAGAAAGTTAACACCAAAAAATCAAATGCCCCAATAAGTAAATGGACTGATGGACTAAACAGATACTTTTATAAATGATACAAATGGGCAACAAATACATGAAAAAAAAATGTTCATAATCTCTAGAAATGAGGGAAATGCAAATCAAAACTACATTGAGCTGGGTGTAGTGGTGCATGCCTGTAATCCCAGTGGCTCAGGAGGCTGAGACAGGAGGATCACAAGTTCAAAGCCAGCCTCAGCAATGGCGAGGCTCTAAGCAACTCAGTGAGACCCTATCTCTAAATAAAAAGTACAACATAGGGCTGGAGATGTGGCTCAGTGGTTGAGTGTCTCTGAGTTCAATCCTTGATATGCCCTCAGTATGGTTTGGTTGGAGGTATCCTCCAAAAGCTCACATGTAAGATCATAGAAGAAGGTTCAGAGGAGAAATTATTGGGTTGTAAGAATCTTAACCCAATCAATGAATTAATACATGATTGGATTAATTGAAGTGGTATGGTGTGGCTGGAGGGGGTGGGAATTGGAGCATGGCTATGGGGTATATACATTTGTATCTGGTGAGTGGAGTCCCTCTCTGCTTCTTGATCACCATGATGTGAGCTGCTTCCCTCTGCCACACACTCCACCATTATGTTCAGCCTTATCTCGAGCCCAGAGAAATGCAGCCAGCCTTCTATGGACTAAGACCTCTGAAACCGTGAGCCCTCAATTAAACTTTTCCTCCTCTATAATTGTTCTGGTCAGATCCTTTAGCCACAGCAGCAAAAAAAAAGTGATGATAACACTCCCCCTACCCCCCCAAAAAAATGACATTTAGATTTCATCTTACTTTAGTCAGAATAACAATTATCAAGAACACAAATAAGTATTGGTGAGGATTTGGGGAACTGCAGCTACTTTGGAAAGTACTATGGATATCCCTCAAAAGACTAGGAATGAACCCATTACTTGGTATAAATCCAAAAGATCAAAATCAGCATACTACAGTCACACAGCCTCATCCATGTTTATAGCAGCTCAGTTCACAATAGCCAAGCTATAGAGCCAACCTAGGTACCCTTCAACAGATGAATGGATAAAAAAAATGTGATATATATACTATTGGTAACCAAGTACTTATGATGCATCAACTGCAGAGCTGTGTGTGTGATCATGTTCTCTGCTTAAGAAAAACTCTGATGTTCAAAGTTAAGGACACTATTAATCAAATTTTCACTTAAGCATTATGAGCAAATGGCTATGTTTCTCAATCATATTTGACCTAAAAAAAACCCAGTAAAGTAACCCTCATAGTTCCAGAGGCCAGAAATTCAAAACCTCTTTGAAGACACCAGGGAGATATTTGTATATGAATAAATAAAAGGTAGGACTTGTGAATATGTAGAACTTGTGAATGTATAAAATCTCAGGTCAGTTTACAACTGGCCTGATACAATGACCCACACATGAGACTAAATGAGGTTAATATATGTTCAAAGGAAAAAGGCTTACGTCTGATTGGTTTGCTGACTTCTTGTACTCTCCTGTGCTATCTAATACTGTCAACAGGAAAATGCTTAAAAAAAATAAACTGCATAGAAAATGATCAGCAAACACAGAACAACTAGCTAGGGACCTAATGTTCATATGTAAAGAAACAAAAAGGAAATGAATGTAGCAACAGAAACAGAGATGAAAATCATGCACTTGAATAATTTTACAACAAAGCAGTCAAGAGGAATGGTAAAGGATTAGTGAACCAAATGTTGGAGGAACACAGACCAAACAAAATGGACACCAGACAGGCAGTGGACCTTTCATTTGCAGGGCCCTAAAGGAAACATCTTCTTTGTTCTGTCAAGAACTTAAGGAAATAATAAATCCTAGAAAGAGATGAAAATTGAACTGGAATATGTCAGAATAAATGGAAACAGTAATAAAGTCACCTTAGAATTTGAAATAAAGAAGAATAGACATGGTAAAACAAACATAATGTAGATGTAAGAAAAACTAAACAAAGCAAATGGGAGGGAAAATAATAGACAAGGCAGGAAATGGACATCCTAAGTAAACAAAATTGAAGTTACTGAAGTTATTTATTGAAAAATATATTAAAACTTACAGAAAGCTTTCATCAGAGTAAATCTTATAAAGAGTTGATCCACTCATATTCTACACTGATTAATAACTTGTTAATTTTTCTGGACATTAAAGATTCCAGGAGAATATCTAGGTCCCAAACCATATTATATATAAGGAAGGGATATCTCTACAACAGTTCAATGTGAGAATACAATGGCACAAAGTTTAAGGAAGTTTTCAGCTACAAATGTATTTTGCAATACATACAAACTCAGGGAATGTGCTGCTCAAGAAATTTTCTGTAAAACAAAAATATAAACCATGCTGATAATCCAACCAGTTGGAGTTGAATAGGGATACTACCTAACAGCCTCAACTATTGCGCCCAAGTGTGGAGTGGAATAGGGTGGAGGGTGGAGCATTCTCTGAGAGACTGTCTAAAGTATTTAATCTCACTATTACAAGTAATGATGTTGGCAAATGTACAAATCACACCAAGTCTCCCCAGGCTATGAAATAACACTGTTTAGCACTGTGTTTCATGGGTTTGCTAGGGGTCAATGCTATGACTTCTAGTCAGGAATTTACAGAAAACTTTGATGAAATATCTTGTGCTGGTAAAAAAAAAAAAATCTATTCTGGTTTTCCGGTTCAGAGGATATTTGACATCCCAGTTCCATACTAATCCAAATGAAAAAAATTCAGGGGCTGTGTACCTCTAAATCAATCTTAAGATGCACTAAATTTATTTAGTGTTAGTGTAATATTCCAGATTGCCTTGCAGATGAGCTGTACCAATACTGCACTCAAGTTCTCGACCACTGATATTATTGCCAATACTGGGTGATATTAATTTTCTACTATCCAGGCATGAAATACTTTTCTATTCTTTAATTTTTCTTATTATAATCACATGTAAGGTTGAGAATCTCTTTATTTAGCCTTTAACTTAAGGCTAATTTTTTGAATCCTATTTATTTTTCCTGCTAAATTCTCTTCCTCCTATAATTCTCTTGTACATTTCAAGGAGGATATTTATGTACTTATTTATTTATTGGTATATTTTAGATAACAATCTCATTAGTTTTAAATGCTTAAAATATTTTAAATTTTTTTTCTATTTTAAACTTTGTGATTTAACAGAAATTCCTAACTTGGATGTAGTCAAATACTATTTTCCCATAATTTCTTTTGCTTTGATAACCTTTTAAAACAAATTATTTTTTCCCCAATGTGATTAATCTGGAATTTCTTCCAATAAACATTTTATACATTTTAATCCACATGCAGTTCCCTTTTGTTTTTAGTACATACATTTGAGAATTATTTTTCCATATATAAAACTAGTTCAGTCTACTAAATTAGTATCAATCTACTAAGCAATCTCTAATTTTGATTGCTTTGTGTTATTGTTAGTACCATAATTTCAAATATATCATTTACACATATTTTATGTTCTATTCCTTTTGTTCCCTCATGTGATTCCATATTACTTCCATTATTTGGACTTTGCATTATGGCTTATTATCTGGTACAAAGTTGCTTCTGTTTTCCCTTTTTGAAGTTGAATTATCTCTTTTGATTTTTCTGATGAGCAATATATGCTTCTATTGAAATTTTGACACAGGCGGTATTAAGTTTGTAAATAAATTTGGAGAAACTGTCATTTTCTTCCAGTTATATCATATAATCATTATTCAAATATTTACAGCTTTCACCAGAGTTTAAACATTTTTTTTTACAAGTTATCTTTCATTTTTACAAACTTAAATGAAATGTGTTCTATAGTCTTTCTACCAAGTAATAAGGTTAACAAGACACATACAAATATTTGTAGCTCAGAGATAAAGCACTTGTCTAGCATGTGCAAGGCCTTGAGTTCACTTCCCAGCATGGCAAAATGTATGTGTTGTGTGTGTGTGTGTGTGTGTGTGTGAGAGACAGATGATAAATCCATGAATTGAAACATACATTTTCCTATTAGTACTTGCTAATTTTACTAATCTAATACAAATAACTATAGAAAAATCAAGAAAAATTACTCAAAATTAAAAAAAACTAATGTTACTTATAATGCTACTGACCAGATATACATATAGTTGCTCATTTATTTTTTGTAGATTGTAAATAATAGGGATTTTACATTGTTAATAGTATTCTTAAATTTAAGATGTAATTCCTAAAGAATAATGGTCAAATATCAAATTAGTTTTGTATGATGGCATTGTTTCTTTCTAAAGAGTAAAAACAAAAATTAGCTTGACATTTGATAGGAGAAAACACACAGATATGAAACTCCATACAGGGCCCAATCAATCCATAGTTAGTTCTTGATCAAGGTGGATGATTAATTTATAAGGAAAAAAATGGCATGTGTTCATGAAATGTGAAATTAAGAATCAACTCAAAACAAATCAAAATGAATAGGTAAGCATATGCCACATTGTCTTTCCTAGCTAATGAATTTGTGAGGGAAAAGAAAAACAGCATAAAGAATTGGTGGTAGAAGAATATGTACCTGACTCTTAATCAAGAATATAAAACATAGATCTAATTGATTGAAATTTTTAACTTTCAGATGCACAATATTTGTTAATAATTTCTTTTTATGAAATAATGAAATAACATGAGTTAAAGGCAAGTCATTTATAGTGTTCATCACATGAGGACTCTTACACATTATTTTGTAGTTTCTCATATTTGGCTTTATTTTTTGTCATTGTTTAAAAAGACTTCCATATAACAAGAATCTCAAAGCTCTGCACTGCATGTATTTACTTTCATCTAACTTTCTAGTTACTTTTCTTATTATGCAATCACACTTTCTACTCCCTTGTGATATGTCTTAACAGCTCACATACACAAAAATGTGTTTATATATTCTATTTGAGGCTTATCAGTTATGCTATAGGTCTTTCTTCTTTTCTTCTTCCTTCTTCCTATTTTTGTCATGACTGACAGCTGACAACAGAGATAAATTGGCACTCATGGCTTTTAAGATTTAGAATAATTTTAAGTAAATATTTAGGCATTTTGATGTATACTGTAACAGAATATTCATCCCCACATAAAGATCATTGAAGACTAGAGACTTAAATATAAGGAGCAGTAGCTTAAAATATTTAAAAGAAATTTATTGACTTGGTGAAACAAAATATTTCTTTAAAATAATGTATATATAAAGGAAAGCACAAGTCATAAAAAGCACTGGTTAATTTTCTTGCAAAAATACAATTTTGCACTTATTTGTGTATATATAAGATCTTATAAACAAAGAACAAACTATAGACAGGGAAAAGGTTTTTTCAAAGCAAACAAACAATGAGCTTTACAATTTGGAAATTAAAATTTCTATAGAAATTTCCAGTTATGGAAAAAAGAAAAGTAAATAGCAGGAAATCTCAAAGAATATAATTAGACAGTGCACAGTAAAGGAAAACTAAGTGGCCAATAAACACATTAAGCTCAAATTGCCACTAATCTCCATTTGCTTTCACCACAAATGTTTAAAATTAAATTCTGGCTCCTGTTTAAAAATGTATACAGAAAATTTTGTCCTGCTATTCTTGCTTACTATTTGACTTCAATTTTTCCTCTGCCAAAAATACTTTTTTTTACTCTATCTTATGTCAGTTAACAATATTATCAACTGCTTACGTTCTATTTTTCAATAGTTCAGGGAAAGAAGGGAATAGTATAGGGAGGAGGAAAGAAAGAAAGACAAGAAGGAAACAAGGGAAATTTTTAGAACATTTGGTCTAGTTTTTCACAACACTTTATAGAAATATTGACAGAGAATACAATGCTTTAAGAAAATCCTATCAATTATAGAGGGAATTTAAAAAGTTGTTAGAGGGCCAGTGGGTAGTTCAGTGGTAGAGTGCTTGCTTAGCAAGCTCTGACTTAATCCTCAACCCCACAAAAACACACAAGAAATCAGGGAAGCCTATGAGAAAAAAGTAAACATTGCTTTTTACCTTTAACCACACTGAAGTTTTCAGTAAATCTCCTGATATTTTATTTTCTATTTTTATGATTTTGGTATCTCAAGTAAGAAGAAATTATAAATTATGAGTCATTAAACAAGAAGGATAGAATTATAGCCAGAGAACTTGATCCAAGAGTAAAATTTCTCAGGAAAAATAAATCAAAATTATTAGCCTGGTTTCAACACTGTGTAGAGGCTGATATTGCTATACAGCATGGATAAAAAATAGAAGTTTTTGCATCAGATTGGAAAAAAGGGTAATAATAGTGTGAGGTAGATTCTGACTCATCTGCTCTTGCTTCCTTTTTCTTCATGTTCCAAGATTCTGGGAAACTGACATTGTGGTGGGCAGCAACAGAACCTGCTGAGGGTACCAGGAGATTAACCATAGATCACCAGTAACGAGAAGAGAATGGGAACATTCTGTGAAAATGATGAGGACATGGGGAAATTTATTGACCCTTTTGATGCAAATTTAAACATTCGGGGGGAAAAAAAAAGTGTTGAGGTGGAGATAGAAGATATCAGAGGGAAGAGGAAAAAGTCCTGTGGAATAAAAGAAGAAGTTTAAGAGACATGGGTGGTCTGAAATTCTGACAATATATCAAAGAGATAAGGTGTCCAAAAAATGGATAGAATTATAAAAGTTTGGGCAAAAAATTTGTATTCAACAGATTTTTGATGTCTAAGAGGAGCTGATTAGCATTTGTCTTTTTTCTGATGGCTCAAATAAACTAAAACCTACTTGGGGATCACTTTTTAAAATTAACTTCTGATTGATCAGTGGCTTTGGGTAGGTCTGATTGCATAGTGAAGTATCACAATGTGAATAAGAAAGACATGCTATGAATTTCATGTAGGACAGAAGGATAAGAAATTAATTGCAATTTAGCAAACCTATTTAGTACTTATTATATATTTTAAAAAACTCAGTCAGAGGGTAACATTGATATCTACAGTAACATTTAAAAATAGTTAAAAATTCAAACATTAGAATTGATTACAAGTAAGAGTCATTAAAATCTAAGAGACAGTCTTAGAGAACTTCATAAAATGATAAATTATAGGACTGATAATAAGACAGTAGAGCTACATCTATCTTCCAGGATATTTCAGTGAATCTATTTCGTTCTATTTATTCCTTAACTTTTTAGTCTGTTTTTTTGTTGCTGTAAGAGGATACCTCAGATGGGGTAATTTATAAAGAAATTTTTCTCACATTTTTTGGGTGGGAAAGTCTAATAATGAGGTACAGTATCTCATGAGGGTCCTCTTGCTGTGTCATATCATGGAGGAGAGCATCATATAGTGAGAGTGGAAAGTCAAGAAAGCAGAGGCTAGAGAGAACTTGCTTTTATAATGAAGTCTCTCATTAAAGTCACTCCTGACTGTGTCCCTAATCCATTCATGAAGGCAGTACATCTGTGATCTAATCACATCTTAAAAGTCCCTGCTCTTACTTCTCTTACCACAGCAATTATATTTCAGCATGAGTTTTGGAGGGACATTCAAGCCATAGCAAGTATTTAATTGGTTTAAGTGCTAAAATTTTCAACTGCACATAATTAAGCTTCACTGATTTTTATCAAATCTTTGTATATATTGTAATAACATGCACATCATTGAGCATTATATTGGTATAATTACATATTATATAATAAATACAAATCAAATGTAATAATAATACATTGTATATTAGTTATACAGTTAAATAGACTAAGAGCTTATCTGCATTTAGAAATGTTCAGTGCAGGAACAGGGATATGCTTAGGCTAGTTATCAAGTGGTGGCACTGGTGAGCATGGCGAAGGTGGCATACAACTAGGTGGAAAGGCTCAGAGGCTATGGGTTTCCAAAGAGCAAACAAGGGCAATGGAGCAAAGGGGAAGACAGGAAAACTCCCTCCCAGAACACCTACAGACTTATGTCCCTTCTCCTCCTCTGGCCTCTCTTGTAAACACCTCTGCACTAGGGTACTGACAAACACCCAAATGCATATCACAAAATAGAATTTAAAGTATCATCTGGTAACTCTAGGCATTTAAGTTCTAAATCAGTTTCTCAAAGATACATTTCATTGAAATCAGTCTGGCCAACCTTGTCATTTAGTCACTAATTCTCTGTTGCTCTTTCAGTGTCACCTCCTTGACAGGATTCTGAGAAGATCCAGAGGGTCAGTTAAGCTCTTTGCTGCTTTCCTTTAATTGTTTATTAACTAGACAAAGCAAAATATGTATATTTTTCTAATTATGAATCTTTAACCCCTGGCTCTGCAGAATGGCAAATTTCATCTCAATTTCAAAGTATCAAGTATCTTCTCTCCCCAGTCTCAGCAAAAATAAGTATGCTGGTATTTTGAGTTACTTTTAAACATAGTTTTGGTTTCATTAAATACAGTGGGCTGAATAAACTTTTGTTTCCCTGATAAAAATCCACATTCTTTTTAGAAATCTTTACTTTAAAAATTGTTCTTCATTTTCCCTCCTGCTTTTTTTCCTTCCTCCTAAATCCTGATTTAGAATATCTTTCTTATTGTTAACTATAGCAGAAGTTGCTAAAATAAATCTCAGTTAAGCACCAATTAACTGATCAACTTCAGCGGTAAACTCTCTTTGAAACATGTTCTGTATCTTTATGGCTGTTTCCACATCTACTGTTCCACAGCATGCCTCTCACGGCAGAGCCAAGGCAGTATACTTTCCTCTAATCTGATTCCAGGAGTGTCCGCTCTTCACATTGCCTCAGCAAGAAGCCTTCTCTTTTATCCAAAGAAAGACTGCTTGCCATCAGCATATCTTTTTTGAAAAAGACATTTTAAAAATATGAGATTCATGGAAGCCAGAGCCTATAGAATGGCCTTCAGAGTAACTAGTTCCTTTGATAGTATAAGCTAAAGTCAAATTTAAATGTAAGTTTCTAGAGAGTATCCTTAGATTTTACCAAGTTCTCAATGAATCTCAGTCTTACCAAAGTTGAACACTCTAAAGGGAAGCACAAACCCTCAGGTTACATATTTAATAGGTGGCATGAAAAAGTTTGTAAGAACAAACTTTCAGCATAGTAAAAATCTACCCAATTCATAGCAAATTTAGATTTTCATCTACCACCACTAGGATTTCATTCCTTAGCTAGCTGAAAATGATGAACAATTTACAGTCCTTATTTACCCTTCAGTACATTGGTTGAGTATTCATGGGAAAATGCATGCACAGTTACATTTACATTCACACGCACATCACACAAAGATTTAGCCTGATATTACTGTTAGCCTGCCAATTACAAGCACGTACTTGGTTAGTTCTTTTATATCTATCTTTAACAGTACTAATAAAATTTGGTAATAACAAACTCTCTTATTCTTGGTAATAGTTTTAGTTTTTTGTATCTGATGCATGCATTCTCCATTCTCAGATAAATATTTTTGATTTTTGTTTTATTTCAAAAGATTTAATTTTGTGGATCATTTCCATAAAACTAATGGCCAAATTTTGAGCATTTTTGTACTAAATGACATCAACATACTTATGCCTGAAAAAATTAAATAAATGCCAAAATATGAAAAGACAAATTAATACAGTATTTGATAATGTTAAATTTAGGGATAAATTACATTGGGAAAGCAGCATCTGTTTATTTTGGGAAAGGCATGGATCTACAAGTATGACAAATGGTGTCCACCTGTGAACAAATTATTTTGCTTGATTAAAAAAATTGGAATACTCCTTGCTTAATAAAAATGATCAATTGGTTAGACTAAAGTTGTCTCAAAATGTCATAGCTTTCTTAATTAACCACAGAAACTACCATTTTATTTCCTAACATCTTGCCTATTAAATCCCAGTGTAACTTATTTTTTGGAATCCAATTGTGTCTTTCTTTTCTGATGAGTGAGAGTCTGCAAAGACCATCAAGGATAATTTCACTTTCACCTTTGTGGTCCAGTGCCTAGAGAGGCTCAATGGAGGATTATCCTAATGCTCAACTAACAACATGTTAAGGAAAACAGAAACAGAGACACAAAATTGTATAGATAATAGAAAGAGAGAAGGAAAGAAAAGTCACCTTCACTTAGCTTATTTCAGAATACATAAACACTTGTGTCATTTCAAAATGAAAACTTTATTATTCATTAGATATGGTTCCATGTGGGAAAAAGATGGGGTATGTGTGTATGTTTGAGTGTGTAGTGTGTGGGGGGGGTGTTATTATGTGTTTACTTTTTGTGCTTCTAAGGCTTTTCCTTTGCCTGAGATAAAGTCTATATAAAATTAGATACTTCTTCTAAGAGGGAAAATAAATTATTATATTTAATAAAATGTTTTTAGTTTTAAAGCTATTTGAGATTATTCACATTAGAGAGGAAAGATAAAATGAATTTATTGAGCAATTAAGCTGAATATAAAGAACTTACCTAAAACTATACTTCCTGAATTTAATCTTGATCACTGATCTATTTTTTACTGAGACTTGGCTGTAATTATTCTAACTTTGGATCTTTCTTAATTTTGAATTTCACTTTTTCTCATCTTACTCTTGTCATAACAACTCCTGGTTGCCTATAATTTCGCAAAGGGCTCCCACATTGCTTTACCCTGTGCATCAAATCATCTTGGGAGAAATGCCAGAAGGTGGGTTGGCAATGAAATAGCAATGTAAAAACATCCCAGTTGATCATGGTATGCTTTCACAATCACTGAAGTTGGTGGGGAGCCACTGCAACTCACTCTCCATCCAATTTTCTAGAGTACCTTGTAAGACGAATTTATCATCCTCTCTAAAGGCTCATAAACACAGATATTCCTCCTGTCTTCCAGAGACTTTCTCTCTTGCATCTTTCCTGTCTTATAACCCATAGTAAGAACTCACCCTGATTTCTCTGACTCTCTGGCTTTTGTGCTCTACATCTGTGAATAATTCTATTTAATGTTTCTGCTCTATTAAAGACATTTTTCCACAATATGCCACTAACGTCGTTGACCCCTTGGGGGCACACTCTTTGACCTGCTACTGCACAGAAGCCTATTTCTGCCTCTAAAATAACTTTTAATTCCTTAATTGATCATACACTCAACTTTAACTATGGAGCGACTATTACATACCAAGAGGTATAATAATATTACATACCAAGAGGTATAATAATTATAATAATAATAGGTATAATAATAGGCAAGAATAAAATAATAGGCATTATAAATGTGCTCCTATGAGGTTTTCAATCTGGCAAAACTAGTAGTATTCTGAGGATCTTTGTTTTCATCAGGAAACATCTTTGTTGATTTAGGACAGTATTGCATTCTTCCTGGGAAAGTATCAAATTTTGTTCTCTTTCCTAAGCAAAAAATGAAACATATATTTTTTGGTGTTTTTAGTTATTTGCTGTCAAGAAAATACTGTGAATTCTTTGAATTCCCACTCCAGTATAATAAGAGTTCTGGTACTGTATTACCATGGCAGAATTTTAAATGCAGAAAGAGCCATCTTCTTGCATTCCCATACAAATGATTAATTCATTTTGTTTTCTTATTGCTATTTACATACAGATTTGCAGTGTGGGCATCCCTATGTGGTGATCAATTGTGAGATAATAATGTGGTTCATCAATAATCAATAACCTAGATTGAGTATTTATTCTCAATCTTATTCCCATTACCAATGACTATATGCTGCAGATTTTGACCTAATAAAGATTTCTCAAATCCATCACTTTCTCCTTCATTCTTGTCTCAAAAGTTTAGTACTGAATTGACAGCAGTTTCTAAGCTTGCATTCCTCAAAATCAACCAGAAGGCAATTTATTAAAAATAAATTAAAGTCACATTATACTATACATAAATTTCTTCAGTAAATCTGTTTATTGCTTACAGAATTAAATACAAGCTATAGCCTGATTTCCTGCATTATGATCCTGGCCCACTTTTATCTTGTCTGATCAATGTCCCCAACTAAACAAACACTAAACAAACTAAACAACTAAACAAACACAGTATCCTACCTGTAGTCAAAGTAGAGTTTACCACTTCTCTAGCATGAAAAATTAAACCATGAGAATCAACAAAATGTCTCAGAAAATGTGAGAAGAGGTTGGTTAAAATTTTGAGTCTGTGTTAGCTGTTTGGGGGAGTGTTTAAGAAGGCAGTAATTTTGGTTTGGATTGGGTCCTGGAAGGAAGTAGGCTAAATATAATATTAATTTTTATCTAGAAGATAGAAGGAATGGGAAAACTCTATAGCTGTATTACATAAGACTCAATAGTCATTCATATTAGCAAGGAAAGGAAGATGTTTGATTGTATTAGTTTGAACAATGTTCTTGCTTTTTGTCTACTCAGACATTATTAAAGGGTGGTCTTGTTAGTGTCTCACTTCATTCTATCAGAGAGTACGTATCTGGTGGTAGTGCTCTGTGAATCGCTGATGATTATTAAGAGAACATCATGAACTTCCTGTTGTTGCCAGGTCAGCTGTCAGCTAACACTGGTAGAGGTTGATTTCTTTCTTGTCTGTATGTTTCACTACTCCCTACTTCTCATGTTGCGTGCCCTGAAATTGTAAAAATATGCTGCCATTCTCTACTGATTTGTGTGTCTGTGACTTTTTCTTTATCTTCTTTACCTAAAATTCTTTCTCACTCCATCTTTGCTTGGCTAAACCCTACTCCTTTTTTAAAATAAACTTTTTAAAGAACATTTTTAAATTTCAAGTAAAATTTAAAAAACAGTACAAATAATTCTCATGAATTTTCTCTCCCATCTTCTTACTCAGTTTTTCCTATTTTTAACTTCCTGCATAAGCATGGTACACTTGTTATAATTAATCAACCGATACTAATACATTATTAAGTAAAGTCCATTCAGATTTTGTTATTTTCTTTTCCCTTTTCAGGAACCCATTGAGGATGCACATTTCATTTGTTTGTCATGTCTCTTAAGCTCCTTTTACCATAACAATTTCTCAGGCTTTCTTTGTTTTTGATAACCTTGACAATTCCAAGTGTATTGGTAAAGGATTTTATGGACTGTCCCTCTATTGTAATTGATGTTTTTCTCATGATTAGAATGGGATTGTGGGTATACAGGAGGAAGGTCATAGGAGCAAATTGCCATCATATCATATCATGGGCATACACTATCAATGTTGATTTATCCACTATTAATTTTACTGGCTAAGGCAGTTATTTTCAGGTTTCTCCACAGTAAAGTTAGTCTTTTCTTCCCTCTTTCCATATTGAACTCTTTGGGAAGAAGTCACTATGCATAACATACCTCTTTTGAATTCTTATGCAAGGAGAATTCTTATCCTTCATCTATGTATTTATTCAAACACTATTTCAGTGTAGATTTGCAGATATTTGTTTTATATAGGGTTTTATATTTGTTTCATATTAGGGTTATGATCTCATATGGTTCTGTTAATTTTAATTTATTTGTCATTCAAATTTTTTTCCATTTTTGGCCACTGGGAATTCCGAATTGGTTTCTGTGTCCCTTAGATACACCCCTATCAGTGTTTTGTTTTGTTATTGGGCACTTCCTCATTTTATGGTATCCCAAAATGCTTTCACTCATCTTATGTTTTTCTTACACCAAAAAAATGAGTTATTTAGAACCATCCACTTATCCAGGGACACTGGTTTCTTTTTATTGGAGAATGGTATTAGAAACCAAGATCTGGCACCAGGTACATTCTTTCCTACTAAGGCATCAGGTTCTCCCCACTAATAGTACAAGGAAACATAATGCGCATATATACTTAGGTACATATATACATATATATATCTATAAATGTTTATATTTGTAACCATGTATCTATTTCAAACAAAATATATGTTCAAACTGCTATCTCAAACTCTAATCCATAACTATGTATTTCATTCTAACTTCCTTATTTGCCTATTTGTAAGTTTGTACTCCAGTAGTGAGAAATACGGCTCCCATTGTTTGTCACACATTTCCATAATAGTTCATTTCCAGTATTCATGATAGCAATTAAATTGCTAACCATGCTCCCAGAGGAATTTTTTTTTTTCAACTAGAGTGAATTCTAGAGTGCTGTTTCTTCCTTTGGTCTTAGGACTCTACACATTCCCATGGTTAGTTGGTTCACCACTTTTTTCCCCTCCTACTTTTATTTGAGCTAGTTTTGTATATTTGTAATATAATGTGATTTTTTTTTTTTTGGTTTTAGTATGCATTCCTCAATTTCCTAAATGATGTTTTTTAGTTTACACATATTAACATCTACTTTTTTTGTTGTAAAGGTATACAAATTTTGAAAAATGCATAATGTTGTATATCCATTATTAAAGTATCATGTAAAATAATTTCACTGCTCTAAATATTCCCTTAGTCACCTACTTAACTGTGCCTATTTTCCCTGTCCCCTGGCAATCACTAGTCTTTTTACTATATCTACAGTTTTACTTCTTCCAAAATATAATGTAATTCAAATCATTAACATATCACTTTTCACACCAGCTTATTGCACTAAAAGTATTTATTTCAGGATTCTTTACATGTGTTTTGGCTTCATAGCTCATATCTTTTTACTGCTGAATAATATTCTACTGTATTTATCTCTTCATTTATCTCTTCATCTATTAAAGGACAATTTGGTTCTTATTTATTTTTTTTTTGAGACAATAAATAGAGCTGACACCCTACTCATTTTTAAAACTCACTTGAGTTACTTCCATTCCATAGGTTGGTTTAGAAAATTTGTGTCTCTATATCATTACCACACAGTATAACATTCTGTAATAATTATATGCTTATGCTTGTTTTTACTTATAATCAATTGAGAACCTTTTAGGAACTGAGGAAATTAGATCACACATAATACATCTTTGAATCCCTGACTCCTAACCTGAGTTTTGGTAATTGCTTAATTTTTTTGTTTGTTTTTTGTTGTGATGATGCTGAACTCAGGCCTTTGCACATGCTAGACAAGAACTCAAAGTAAGCTATATCCCTAAGCCTCAGTAATATTTCTGATGAAATAAATTTACCAGGTAAGGTATACAATAGTTTATATTTTACATATTCTATCTCATTAAGATATCTCTCTCTCTCTCTCTCTCACACACACACACAGAGAAAGTACGCTAGCTGGCATGCCAAATAAAGAATAGAAAATATAATGCTTTTTTGATTATCATATTGTAAATTTTAATTAGCCTTTTGTAAACAATATACTATTTAAAATAAAACAACAGAAGTAAAGTTTTAAACTATTGGGCAAATTAATTTTAGCATCTGTTCATCTGAATCATTTGAAATAATAAAAAATCAGCACATACATATTAATGGATTTGGAGATTTACTTTCATTTGAAAAAATATCTATTCATTTGAGCTCTTTATCACTAAGAATTAATTTTTTTGTTTGGGCTTTTATGCTCTTTTGTGAATACTAAATCTTTATGCAGTAGATAGTTGTGAAATATTAAGTATTATTGCCAGAACAAGAAAAAAAGAATTACCTTTTTTAACTTAGTTCAGCTGAAATTATAAGTCATATGACAAAAAACAATGTGATATTTTAAGAGTCCCAGAGATAGTGAAGGCAAGATTTCACTTATCTATAGAGAAAGAAAAGTATTTATCATTTCAAAAGAATTTTCTAAATTATCCAGATGCTTAAAATAGTTATATATATCAAGTTCTGTTTTATAGAGAGCATTTATAATTCTTATTAGGTAAAGATCAGACACTAGCTGTCACTAATTCTTGTTATTCATGATAGTTCTGTTGTCTGACATCACTGTGAACACTGAATTAGAGCATTGAACTGTTGCTCCTAGGAGAAATGCAGGGTTATGTACCTGCAAGCCTCTGGTCATGACACGTTCATCAACCAGTCAATACCATGACCTTGTTTTTGGTGTGTTTCTGTTTAAAGATGTTTTATGTTATGTATATTGTTGACTCATTAACATTGAACTTAGGGCCGACAGCACTTGGTTCATACCTGAACAAAGGTTGCATAACACATGTATTTTCTGATAGGGCACATCACAGCTTTCTTGTGTGTGGGAAAATTAAGTAATACTCAAACACTATGCCTGGGAGCCAGTTTTAATGGCAAGATAGGATTTTAAAAAGTACAAACTATGTCAAAATTTTGTCACTAAAAAACTGCATAAAGGACTCTCATTTATAGTTAAGTCAGCTGAAATAAGAAAGCAGAATGTCTTCTTATTTGACCTCAGCAGGCAATGTGCATCCAAAGACTCAAAATCTCCTTACCTCTGCATGTTACCAATGACTTCAATAGCGTCATGAAAAAAAAGTGTCATGAGTATTATTTTGGGGGTTAAATAAATGTCAGTGAGTAGGCAAATTCTCAAATTCAGAATCTATGAATAATGAGGAATAAATGTATTATGTATAGAAGACCCATATAATTTGAAAATACATGTAGGCCTGTTGTAAAGTGCTTTTATGTATCCTAACAATAAAATATGTGAAATGTATGGTTTGCAAACTTGAAGAGCTATTTATTAAATGTAATATTTTGTTTGCTTAGAGAAGTGGAGGAAGTTCAAAAGCAATTTTTAAATTCCTTCTAAAATGTCACTGAATAATTACTAAGTATTGTTAACAGTTAATTGTGAGAGGCAGAGTGGTATTTGAGAAAAATAGTTGGGAAAAAAATACCACTGAAAAAATACTATGTTTAGAGATAAATGTCTTATTTTAAAAAGTCAATAGTGATTTGTACAATGTGTCAAAATACATTCTACTGTCATGTACAACTAATCAGAACAAAATTAAAAATTTTTTTAAAGTCAATAGTGAAAAATACTTGGAAGTTTCTAAATCATGTCTTGTGGATTCTATGTGATGGACTGTGTATAATAAGAATCTTGAAGAATTAGGGCCAATTAAGCCACAGAAATCAGAGAAGCCTGGAAGTAGTGACTTGAGCTAGATAATAAGGGATAGTAAGATCTGAATTGAATGAAGCCATGAGTAAAGGGCTTTTAGAGCCCATGAATAATAGAAGAAATAGTGTAGAGGCTTGGGCATTATTTGATGTCTATTAAAGATGAACAGAATGAGACCAATGCCAATAAACTAGAAGGGGCAGGAGATTGGTCTGGGTGGGGTGAAAATTCAAATTCTAGTGAAACTTAAGGTTGGGCTAAAGAATTTCAAACATATGTGATACAGTAGCCAAATCTATTGACTGCTCTACATGAGGGAAAAGCTAAAAACATCAGGTGCATTGTCAAGTTTTTTGTTAGTGATCTTTTCATTACTGTTAAAAAAAATTGAGATAACTTAAAAAAGAGGAAAGGCTTATGTGGCTTCAGTTTGGGAGGTTTCAGTTCAAGGTTGGTAAGCCATGTTGCTTTTGGGTCTGTGGTGAGGCAATACATCATGCTAAGAGTTTGGGGTGAGGGAAATCATTCAACTTATAATCAGGATGCACAAAAGAAAGATAGAAAGGGGCTGAAATCCCACGACCCCTTCAAGAGCATGCCTCTAATGACCTAAGACCTCCCACTATTCCTCACTCTTGAAGGTTGTAACCTCTTAATAGCACCAAACTGAGGACCAAGTCTTGCACATAGGGGATTTTGATGGATATTGTAGATTCAAAATATAAAATTTTATTCCTGGTTCCTAAAGTCTCACGGCCACCTCATAATACAGATTGCATTTAGTCTGACTCTAAATGTAACCAAAATCCTTTAAAGCATTTCTTAGCAGTCTAAGTCTAAAGTCTCCTCTGAAACTGAAGGCAAATTGAGCTGTGAGTTCCTGTAAAAATTTTAAAAAGTAAGTGACAGCTGGGCACGGTGGTGCATGCCTGTAATCCTAGCACTTTGGGAGGCTGAGACAGGAGAATTGCAGCCTCAGCAATGACCAGGTGCTAAGCAACTCAGTGAGACCCTGTCTCTAAATCAAACACAAAATAGGGATGGGGATATTGCTCAGTGGTCAAGCACCCCTGAGTTCAATCCCCAGTACCAAAAAAAAAAAAAGTTGCAAACAAATGACATTTATGTTGTTCTTTTGACTGAAAAATAAGAATTTTAATAAATATTTGTGTGCTGTAGTTATCACTAGGAAAAATAAATGTTACATATTTGCAAGATAAAATGGTACAAGGTAACATTCCCATTCCAAAAAGGAAGGAATAGGGAAATAGAAAGGAAGATTAGACCAAAACAAAATCAAAACAGAGCATGTCAAACATCAAATTCTATAGCTGTTTGTCTGGCATTGGAGAACACTGTGATGGGATGTGGACTGTCAAGAGCTCAGAGACAGTCCTACAGCTGCAGCCCACATGACTACTACTTTTTTGGGGGTAGTACTAGGGATTGAACTCAGGGGTACTCAACCACTGAGCCACATCCTCAGCCTTATTTTGTATTTTATTTAGAGAGAGGGTCTCACTGAGCTGCTTAGCATTTTGCCATTGCTGAGACTGGCTTTGAACTCGTGATCCTCCTGTCTCAGCCTCCTGAGCTGCTGAGATACAGGCATGCAGCACTGTGCCTGGCTCTAAATGGCTTCTTCCAGGCAGATTTTACACGCTTTTTTTCAGATTCCCTCAGCAGGTGTTCCTGGCATGTTCCTGGCATCTCTAACTTCTAGGGTTTCCTTTGTGGTTTGAGCTTCACTCTCCAAACATTGCCTTTTTAGAAGCTGCTTTCAGGGATTCTAACCCTACCATACATTGCCTGGCCTTTCCAACTTTTCTCTGAAATCTTTATGGACGTCTCTATCACCCCATAACTCTTGCATTCTGCATGCCTGGAAAACCAAGATCATGAGGATGATATCCATGGTCTGCTGCTAATGTGAGCCAAGTGTGGTTCCACTTTAATTTCAGCAGTGGCCTTTTAGTGCCTTTTCTGCAATAAATAATTCCTTTGGCAGTCATGGGTGAACAGGGTGCCCTGGGGCTGTCTTCTCAGAGGACTCTGCCTTCCAAAGTCTTTCAACAAATTTGCAGTTCTATCTCTGGTGGCTTTCACCTTTTTTGATTCCTGAACTGCCCTCAATGGCCTGTTTTCTATTGTCTAGGTGCAATGATCTTAACTAATTAACTGCACCTTCTTCAGCAGAATTTTTAACTTTGCTCTTTTTCTGGCCAAACTGCAAGTTCTCCAAATCTTTCTGCTCTGTGTTTTTCCTCCCAATTCCCATTGTACACGTGGCTAAAACCAGCCAGTATTACTGGCTCTGTCTACATGGTTTGCTGCCTTGAAATTTTCTCCACCAGATAACAGTCCACCACTTTGAAACTCAGCCTCCCACAAAGTATCAGGCCATGGACATATGGATATAACGCCTTTGTCAGGATGTACCATGGGTGGTCTTCAGTTCAGTTCCAAAATAGTTCTTATTTTGATCCAAAATCTCATGAGCATAACTATTGCTGTCAGCCTTTCCATCAGCATTTTGGGCCTTTGAGCCCCAACCAGAATCACCTGTTAAGCTCCACTTATAGTATTCTAGACTTTCCTGACATGCTCCTCCAAACTTTTTCAAACTTCTCCTGTAAACTAATTCCAAAGGCTTCATCACATCATTTCAATTATAGTCACAGAAACAACCCTACTTTATTGGCATCAAATTTCTGCATTGTCAGTTTTCTGTTACTGTAACGAAACATCTAAAATAATCAACTTGAAAATTAGAAGTGTTTATTTTGGTTTAAAGTTTTGGAGGTTGCAGTTCATTCTCAGTTGGCCCACTACCTTTGGAATTCTTTGAGGAAATACATCATGGTGATAGAGAAGCCATTCACCTCATAGATGGAATTTTAAAAAGAGACAAGAAGGAGCTGGAGTCCTGCTTTTTGAGGTTATGTTCCTAATGATCTTTATTCTACAATAAGGCACCACCTCTGGAAGTTTCCATCACCTCCTAGTAGCACTAAGCTGGGACCAAGTCTTGAGCATAGAGGCCTTTGTTAGATATTCAAGATCCAGACTGTAGCAGTGGGATCAACCTTTAACACATGGGCCTTTGGGAAACATTTGAAATCCAAAGTACAGCAGTAGATGTATATTTTTCCTCATTTTGAAACAGACTGAAATTCCTCCACCCGCTCCACAATTAGAAAGATACAGATGCTGGCTCTAGGATATCCCAGCTCCTTTTTACATGATAAGAAGTCTCCAGGGACTGCGGAATGTGTCACAACCTGCAAAATTGCTTTGGGTCAAGCTCAATAAATCTACATATGTATACATATGACCTGGCTTTTGTTTCTATAAATTATAACTGCTACTGTGGGACTGGAAGAGGCAATCTAGCTGCTCCTCCCCACTTGGATCACACTACATAAAATTTACCATTCATGCCCTCCTCTTTTGTGAATTTCTTATATGGGCAAGTGGTCCTAGTCAGCTAGGATCTAGGCAAAGTCCTGGGTGAGGCTTCTGGTAACAAATGCAGAGATTAAGAAACTGAACTTTAGAAGTGAATAAAAAGGAACAATACCCAGAAGAAGGTGAGGCAGATATAAAATTTAGGTTTAACCACTGAATCAGTATAAAATATGGAAAGTTAACCTTTTTTAAGCTAACTGATGGTGTTTTTGACCAGAGTAGCACCTGGTCTACAGCTAATTATCTCTCAGAATTGAGAAACTACCTCCTGAAAGCTCTATCCAATGTCCTGTGAATTATGAAGCTTCCTAATCTGATCAACAGATAGGCAATTTTTTTTTCTGAGTGAAGAGAAAGAACCATGTCAAGTACTTGGAGACAATAGTACCTGAAGGACTGGGAATAATTAGACATAGACCAGGGAACACAATAAAAAACCACCCAATGTATATGAGAAATAGAAAGTCTGGTGGTCTGTTTTCAGAATACAGTATTTAGCCTTAAATATAAAAATTGCTTGGAATGTAAGAAAAGCAGCTGGAGGGTAGAGAAGAATGAAAAGTTACAAGCAGTTAAGATTGGAGTATGACAAATTCACAGCCCTTTGATAAACAGGAGGTGAAGAGGAAAGGGCCCACCTAACAAAGATAAACTACAACAAAGAGGCACTCAACCCAAGAAGACCTTCCTGCCACAAGACAACAAAGGGAGATGAGGACAACTAAAGGTACATTTCTTTATATAATCCTAGGAGAAAATAAACCTAGGCCATATTAGTGAAGACTGTATACCCCATAGTATTCAGTCAATGAGTAACAAGGGTATAGACCTTGTGCGCTAAGGAATAAAATGCTCATTTTAACTGCTCTGGGAGTGCCTGTTTACTCAGATACCTAATCTTGCCTGATTGTCAGTAATAAGCCTCACATTTACCATATCTCATATCTTTGAGTCCATTCTTTGGTCTTGGGCAGGTGAGCATGTTTCTCACATAGAAGCAAGACTTGAGAATATAAAACTGTGTCCAAATAACTACATCCTAGAATAAAGCTCAAGAGTATTTGTAAAAATAAAAATATTCAGAACCTCAAAAAATATAAAATTTGAAATTCCTGATATTAATCAAAGATTACCAGAAGTATAAAAATACAATTCAAAGAAGTAGAAAAATACAACTCATAATGAAAAAAAAATCAATCAATTGGAACCAACCCCAAACAGCTGCAGATGTTAGAATTAGCAGACAAGAACATAAAAACAATTTTAACTGGCAACTGTATAACATACAGAAATGAAGTGGAATTAATTGACCTTAAAATGATGAGTATTAAAGACGTAAGGTAATTAGTTCTTGGACCAGGACCCTAATATCAGGAAATAATATGATCACATAGACAAATAAGTCAATATTTGGATTACAAAAGTCAAATTCTTATTGGATTATGTAACATAGGAGCAAATATTATTGTAGGAAGAACTTCAGATTTTGAGTCATTACAAAAGTGTGTTAGTCTGTACTCTGCCATTTACTACTTTGGTGAACTGAGCAAAATATCACTATGAGTCTCAGTTTTCTTGTCCTTATCATATGAATAACAACTCTCACTGTCATGATAGTATTTTAAGGTCAATGACATACTATATGTATATTACATACATGCAAACATGCACATATGTGTGCTGTATATTCCCATGACTGAAATGTGATTTACCAATAAATATATAGCAATTGAGTTTACATGGCCAAAACTGATGAAATATTGGAAAAACAGTGTGTAAAATTTTCCACTGGCATTCCCATTATTTTAGGTATATTTTGAAAATTTTATATTATAAAAGAACAAAACTATTTTATAATTTGTTCAGGCCATGTGAAGAATACTGGGCTTTAAAAATTGAGAGAGATTATAGAGAATGTTGAACCTATGGCTCGCAAATAGAGATAGGTTCAGGGAAGCCAACATGGTTATCCAAGAAAGAAAAGGAACTTTTTGAACCCCTGTAGGCTGTCAGGATTACAACAATGGAAAACTTTATAAAAGTGGTAATGATTGGGGAAAGGAAGAAACATAACATGCTCATTTTAGCAGTAAGGTCATAGTGGGTCAACCAGCGACTGAGGAAATACATTAAAGAAGAAAAAAAAAGCAGCTCTATGGAAACTTGATTTATAAATTTCTGCTCTAATTTCAGTTTTTAAGTTCTAAAGAAACCTAGAAAAATGGTCAGCTCATGTAGGTGAATGGGTGGAGCAGAGTTACAGACCTTATTTGGTATCTTCATTGCTGCATTTATAATTATGTACAAAGAGGGCCATATATTTACAGAGTGACTTTATATTTTTATTTTCTATTTTATTATATATATTGTTTTATTTTATATTTTATATGTTTATATTTTTACAGAGTTGACTCATCTCCAGAGATGTGCATAAATATACCAATGACTAATTTTTGTAGGCTAGGCTGAATATTTCAATTCATGACTAAGCTGAATTTGTATTTTATTCTGATCAATGATATTTTCCCTCCATTAAATACACAATTTTAATCAGATATCTGAAACAAAGTTTAGCTAATGATAGAGGACATATAGATGGGAGTGGTGGTTAAAGGGTTAAGGGGATTAAATAGTGGTCAACATGAGGTTAAGTGGATAATTCTGTAAACTGAGACCACTGTGCTGATCCCCACATGCTTTCTTTACCAAGAAGCAATTTATCTGCAGACCTACTTGGTTTGAGTGGACAGGATATGTTATAGAAAACTACCTGATCTGCAGGAGAACTATAGGTCCTGAGATGCTGATAAGAACAACACAAGTTACTGTGAAGCAGGAGGGACTTTTGTGACCTTTACACAGACCAGATCCTGGAACTCAGGAGATAATCAGGCTCTTTTCCAGGATGTGCGTGTGTGTGAGAAAGACATTGTGTAAGGATTATATATGTTCAATGTGATTACCATAAAATGTTCAAGAACGTGTTCCTATTAGAACTACCTGGAGTGGCAATGGGGACTTGAAAGTCTGATGTCATCCTGCTGTCAGTCAAAAGTCAAGATGTAGACTTGAGCAGAACTCTCTGTAAACTTCCCTGGGAACCCAATACAACTGGAAGGCAGAAGGGGCAAGCAATCCCTCTCCTCTATAAGGAACTCACTCTCATTCTCGAAAGCACCCTTTTCCCCCTTCTAATAAACTTTCCTATCCCTTCTAATAAACTCACATCTATAAACAACGTGTCTGAAATCTTTCTGGCTTGATTATAAGAATCAGGGTTTGAAGGCTTGTAAACACTAAGAGGCATAAAGGTTGTAGACATCTCAAAATTTCCCAAATAAGTTTGAGTTTTTATCCTTGATACTATTTGCTTTTTATCTACCCCATCATCCTATCCCCAATTCCGTCTGGTGTATACAATTTTCCTGGATAATAATTAAAAGCAGGAAAGTAATTTCAGCAAGAGTTTGATAATGTTGCTCCAATTTTATATCCATTGGCACAGATCATAAAGACATTGCTTTTCTGTGATTTACTACTCACAATTTCCTTCTACATCTTTTTAAAATTTTTTTAGTTGTAGAGGAACACAATATCTTTGATTTATTTATTGTTATGTGGTGCTGAGGATCAAATCTAGTGCCTCACACATGCGAGACAAGTGCTCTACCACTGAGCCACAATCCCAGCCACCACAATTTCCTTCTAATTGTTGGTTTCAGTGGGTGAGCTGTCTACACAATATGGACATATAACTACATAATGTTACTTACATTGACCTTGACCACTGTGAGAGAACCAAACTATGTTTTATCAAGAGACGTTTTAGCATATAAAATGAACCTAATTCTTGAGCCTTTTTATAAATAATTCAAATTAATATTCTCACATCCTCAGTCATTTTCTATGGTGAAATCCATCACACACTTGTCTTCTCATCGTAGGGATAGACCATATCTGTAAATACAATTCATTTACTTGTATGCAGTTTTTCTCATCATGATATTATTATATGGTGGAAATCTTATTGCCACAGAAACTGGTAGTGACAACACCACAATATCAGAAATCACAATAATGCTTACCAAAACCCCTACTGAGTTCTTATCCCACCTTGTTATAATAACACACAATCTCTGCAGTGTCTTATTATTTTGTTTGCTTTTTCAGAAGGTCTTAGTAACCTCTAGTATATTCTCATAATTTCAAACATGTTCTGCTAATTAATGTTGATCTCTTTATTCCCATAAAATTACATGAATTCTTCTAATTAATACTGTACATACATTGTACCCTTGTCAGTGTTAACCATAGTATTTTTTAAGCAACAAGTTGTGAAAAAATTCAAAAGTACTTCAATAGACCTCATATGCATTTCTAGAGAAACAGCTAATATCACTGAGACTTGAGAAATAAAGTTGTTGGGATAACACAATAGTGTTCAGGCTGACAAAATCTGGTTTTATAGTACATGCTACATTAATAATGTAATCAGATAAATCAGGGCACCAGAGTCATTTAGCACCCTTCACCATGATTACAAGGATCATAAAATCTTTGGGATATGTCTAATTGAATCATATGATACTATATGTCTATTTGAACAATAGCGTACTATTGTTTCCAGATCATCACTAGGATGTCTAGAACTGTTTTCTTTAACTTACTTTTAAAAAAATTTCCTAAGTTTCTGCTCTATCAAGTCCTCCTAAAAATGATGAGAATTCCAAGGTAATTATAAATAAGACAAAGTCCTAGTCTTCAGAAGCTGGGTTTTATTGGCAAGTGTTTCAGTCAACTCTTTCACTGCTGTGACTAAAAGACCCAATAAGAACAATTGTCGAGTAGGGAAAGTTTATTTGGGGACTCATGGTTTCAGAGATCTCGGTTCCTAGACAGCTGGCTCCAGTCCTTGGGGCTCAAGGTGTGGCAGAAGATCATGGCAAGAGTGGCAGAGGGAAGCAGATCACATGATGACCAGAAAGCAGAGAGAGACTCCACTCACCATATATAAAATATAAACCCAGAGGCACTCTTCCGATGCCCACCTCCTGAAGCTATACTTCAGCTGCCCTCAGTAACCATTCAGTTAATACTCATCGGGGGATTTATTCACTGGCTGGGTTAATTCTCTCATAATCTATTCATTTCACCTCTGAATGTTCATTGTCTCACACATGAACTTTTGAGGAACACCTAATATCTAAACCATAAAAGCAAGCAAAACTATTTTCTTGATTACAAAGTCAAATCATTTTTCTTTTTTATTCTGTTGATTTAAAAATCAATATTTATCTTAAAATTCAGGGATTTTTCTTTGTTCCAGAGTCAAGGAAATAGTTTTGTATACTACTCTTTGTGATAAACACTTTTACATGTGTTTTTACTTTTAAACTTTTACACTATACACCTCTTTAGATTTTGTAGTGGAAAGAGGCTTTGCAGCCAGTACTTTTGTATTTAAATTCCAGCTCTCTTGTCTAGTTTCAGTGTCAGAATTACATCACCGGAACTTTTAGATCTTGAACTTCTCCTTGCTGTGAAGATGAGAATAATTCTCATAGATTCTTAGAAAAGTAAATCTACTGAATGTTTGTCACATAGTATTTACTTAATTAATAGTAGATAGTCTCATTTCATTTGAAAACATTTTATTATTATTATTAGCACAGAACACATAGAATAAGTAGTCAAAGTGGTTACAAATTTAAATTCTGTGTTTCTATAGTTATACTAATTTATGCTTTGAAAATAATTTTCCTTCAGTCTCTATTTGATGCAACTTTGTGTTACCTATAGAATTGTTATATTTAATAGAGAGGATAGGATTCTAGATATTACTGAAAAAAGGAAATATAAATTATTCAGCAAGGTTACAATCTAGCAGAAGACTATGTTGTGTGTACAAACAAACTATGACTTGAAATGCATTTAAATAAATAATTTTTTTAAAAAGCTGGTAGGGTGGTGATGTGAAATGATACTGTTGTGTGATGGAATAAAACAGATAATAGAATGTAGGGGAACAGAAAGACAGATTATTAGGCTTGAGGAGGCCAAAAGTAAGTGTTAAGTGGAGATGAAGCCTCAATCATCAGCTTACAGGTAGTACTTTTCAAGTCCTTAGCATTGGGTCTGGCATATAACGAGCATTCATAAAATGGATCCTAATCCAGTGAGTAGAAGTGTTTTGGACAAAGTTACAGATCATGAAAATGTACAATGTGTACAAAAAGGCAAGCACAAACTTAAACTTGGACAATTTTGGCTTAATTTGAATGGTACAGAAAGAAATTTACATACTATTTTGAAGTCAAACAGCAGTAAATTTTAAATGTTGGAAGTTTAGACTTTATAATATAGCCAATGATAATAGATTGTGTTAGTCATGCTATATAATAAATCAAGTATCTGTGTAATCACCAATTTTAGGAGGAGTTATAAACAAAATAGAAGAAGGTTACAAAGCTTTATCTCTATAGCTTAAATTCCAAGTGAAATTGAAACCAACATATTTTAAAAAACTAGTTAACTGATTGAGTAGGGCTGTAGGAAGAAAACTGACATATTTGTCTTTCTCTGCATAAACAATATTACCTAATTAAAATCCAAAATTTTAAAGAAGGATATATCTCATTTTTACTAAATATGTCTCCAAAATTGAAAAATTAGAAGCAGAGGCTAAGGAGGCAACAGTTAGTAAAGGAAGAGTCAGAGGATTAAAGATGAGCAGTCAGGATTCCTGTTTGTTTCCACCAGAGACTTTTTCAGTCACTGTGCAAAAGCCGTTGACCTTTTCTGGGCTTTAATTTCTACATTTACAAAATGAGGAGTAAATAAACCAGGTAATGGGAAAAGGTCTGAATATAAACAATTCTAACTTGATTATGAAAATAACTAAAATATTCTTGAGATAATAAATGTAAATATAAATTCTCCCCAAAGGTAATTAACTCACCTTTTTATAATAAGAACCCTGCATTAACCATCTTTATTGTGCTTCTTCTACTGCTCCTCCTATTGCTGGAGGAGACACATCCTGGAGGCCTGACTTTGGGTTTTGTATTTTTTTCCCTAGTGAGTGGAGATCTCTCTGTCTCCTGTTGCTGTGACTTGAGCTGCTTTCCACCACCATGTCTTTCCACCAGGATGTTCAGCCTTACATTGGAGCCAGAGCTATGGAGTCAGCTGTGTATGGACTGAACCTCTGAAACTGAGCCAAAATGAACTTTTCCTCATCTAATTGTTCTTGTCTGGTCTTTTGGTCACAAATACATAAAACCTGACTAAAATAAGTATTGAGTTACATTTAATTGAGTTTAATTTCCTTTTAGGTTTTGTTAGTATTCTCAACCTTGTCAGTATAAGGCACAGTTAATTTGTCATCAATAAATTCCTAAAGTTTCTTAATGTTCCTATTTTACCCAAATATTTCTAAGAAAAATGACTCATTTTTTCTATGAAAATGTATATCATGTCATGTCATTCCATAATTAGTAAATAGTGGATGTCTTCTTGAGTTTTGCATACACACACACACACACACACATATACACACACACATATTTTGAATCTATGCATATTCCTGGGAATATATGAGAGAGAGTTGTTTTTTCATTGTTTCTTAAATCTCTCTTCCCATAGCAGCTAAGGACCAGCCACATAGTTTTTCTTGATATTGTTAGCACTTGTTTTATGAAATATGTTTTATCCTTCCCCAAAGCTTTTGTTGTTTGAAATGAGAAGTCATGATGAAAAAAAATCACAAAGGTAAAACCAAAAACAAAATTCAGAAGATTCCAAAAACGATGTAGAGTCTATAAGAATAGCTTTATAAAACACTACAATTGTCTATTTCTTTTGCTTTTCATAATTTAGAATTGAATGAGTAGCAGGTTGATTTCCATGCTGAAATGCTGCATGTCTTAGGATCTGAAAAACTAGTACAAAGATTTATCTCTTTATTTATTTCTAGTCTCATAATTAGGGATGCTCAGCTAATCTATCTGATTTGAATGTTTGGATCTCCTTACATCAAAACGGTCAATGTGTGGATATTCGCAGCTCCACTATCAATGTGTCATCAGTAAACTGTATTATATTTTAGAAAATGTATTAGAGATGTTCTGCCCACCACAGCTGATATAGTTGAGGAGGAATCATTGGTAGAATTTGAAAGATAGCAAGACTGGGGAGCAATGCAGATATGATCAATAACTCCATTACTGATTATGAGTCCACTGTGTCTTTTAAGCAACCTTAAATCTAAACTGTTGACCCAGAACAACTGGGACCAAAGCTATAGATGCTTAACTACTAAAATGAAGGAATTGAGAAAAAATAAAAGCATAAAGTACAATCTCCCGAAATATCACAGTGACAGTAATTACTATCCAATTTTGAAAACTTTACTATTATTGATAAGAGTAAAGAGGACACTTAGATGCTTTTGAAAGAAGAGAAAAAAGAGATTAATTATGCTAGAATGTGTGTGGAATTTTCAGAAACAGATAAAAACTATGTACTAATTTTAAAAGGTAATAAGAGAGGCATCTTATGCCCAGTGTAGGACTATGTGCATATATTGACCAGGAATCCCATGTTGACATGACTGATTCCAGTAAAGTCTTTTCAAAATATTCCTCATAAAAGGGACACAACTAGCTACTCCTTATCTCTAGAGTAGTTACTATAGCAAAAAAGTCCTGGTTCCTCCCCCAAAATCCATATAACACATTATTTCTCAGAATAGTGTTTCAGTCTTCACAAAATACATGCAATAAGGCATGAAGCAGAAGTTAAAATTAAAAAAAAAATTAAACTTAAAAGTCAAACTCTTCTTCTGTTATGAGATATTGAAATTATAAATGAAAAAAGTCTGTTAGCTGTTATAACATACCTTATTTCTGACAGGAAAATGATGCCCTTGGTTATCCTTACTTCAAATTAAACCACTTGCAAAATATATTATTATTGAAAAAAATAAATTATCCCTATGACCATTAAGAGTGTCTTTAAATGGGATTTGGTCTTTAGCAGAAAATTGTATTACATTTCGTCTTTACTAAGCACTTTATTTCTATGCTTGATATGCATTTGAATTGCCACTTTGGGAGGATGCCATATTTTAAGATAGTTGGAAAAAGCCTTTCCGTTCTATCAAGTGACTAATACTACTCTTTGTTAAGACTAAAACAACAATTTTAAGAAATAGGTTTTTAAATACATTTTTGGTAAATCTATAAATTTTAAGGTAAACCTGTGATTTGGGGATTCTTTAGCTTGTTTGTTTTTCATTTTTCTTTTCTGCCACCTCTCATGATGTCCATATACTCTATTTTTCTCTGGGATCATTCAGTATCATGTTGAATTCTCACTCATCTTAAGAATTCTGAGTATTTTATAATTGGGCTATGAAAAGTTAAAGGTATATATGTAATATTTTGATGAGGCTTTTTTAACCCATGGAACTTCTCATTATTTTGAACATTCTACCTTGATGTGAAACTTTGATGCAAGGCTGATTATGCTGTAATTTTAAAAGAAACTTTTAAGGTTTCAGTGTTTTTTATTATCAGTCTACCTATTGCTGAGCTGACTTCAACCTACAATGAAGACAAGGGATGCAGTAGGCTCTATGCAGAGACCAGGTATTGGGACTAGAATGAAGTTTAGGCACATGATTAGATAAACTGGGACTCAATGAAGTTCAAATTTATGTATCTAGGAGTTAATATTTTACCTCCTTTTCAAATACTGCAACACAGTATTCATCATCTGTTGTGAACACATGCTCATTCTCTCAGGCCTAACCTATATCCCTGACTATTCTATTTCAAATTCTCTAGTTTATTCCCATAAACAATAAGACTTGGGGAACAGTGGTGTTAAAAACCCAATGGGAACACTTATTATCATTACAAATGTCCTATAAAACTTTTCATTACATTTCTCAAAGAAGCTCTCAATGTCTTAATTATATATAATGTTATGAAACATTTAAATAGACCTGATATCCCCCTACAGACTAACATATAGCACAATATCTTAACTTACATCTTTATATTTTCTTATCATAGAGGTAACATCCAATGGTAGAAATTCATAAATAATACATAAAGTAGAAGACATTGTTAATTGAAGTCTGGGCCAGAGATGTCAGAGTAACAAAAATCAACATTTAATTCTAATGCTTTAACAATGTTATTTTTTCCAATTATACTAAAATGACTACCAAAATGGCTATGTCAAAATGCTTTGTTTCAAAATAGTCAAGCAAAAAAAAAAAAGATTTCTTTTAAAGGGCTGGGCATTAGAAGAAATGATTACTGTTTCATTTCTTCATCTATCTCATTTTTCCCCCTGTATGAGCTTCGTTAAATCTTATTTTCATTGAAGTAGGAAGGATGGTTGATAGTTGTACACCAAGATGGTATCAATGGAATCATCATTCAGAAGAGGGATCATTAATGCTCCATAGCCAGTGTAGTAGGTCTCTGTATGCCACATGGCTCAAGGAGATTCCTGAGGACTGACCTGGAAGGAGCAGGCCATCTATCTTAGTAGTTTCCAGACACCATTTCTTATATATGGCAGCAAGAGAGAGGTGAAATAGAGAGTAGTTGAAGAGATTTTGTGGAAAGTTAAATAATCTACATAAAATTTAATGAATTCTTATTCCCCTGAGATGAACTTAAGGCCTTCAGTACTCCAAGGACATTGGTGTACTCCATATTTTTGGTAAAGTCTTACTAGGACATGAAAGCAATAATCATCTCTTCCTCCCTGGCTCCTTATATTCAGGGAAGTTATGCATGCAGAAGGAACAGTATGTGTGTTTGGGAGGGCCTTGATAGGAAGTCTTTAGTGATGAGAGTTTTATTTTTTATGATAAGTTTCTGAATAAATTAATGACTGCACCTATTACCTTGATATTCCTTGATGCCTGTGATAAAAATGAAGTCATCATTTCTTCCTTTTATCTAACATCTGTCTCTTCTAATATTTTCATCGCTTTCCTTTTCCCAATTACTTTATTTTACTTTTTCCTTATTAGCCATAGGCTATAATCAGTACTATGAACAGAAAATCTTTTATTTTTTGGTACTGAGGATTGAGCTCAGGGGCACTCAACCCCTACTTTTTGTATTCTATTTAGAGACAGGGTCTCACTGAGTTGCTTAGTGCCTCATTGTTGCTGAGGCTGGCTTTGAACGCGTGATTCTACTGTCTCAGCCTCCCAAAGTGCTGGGATTACAGGTGTGTGCCACTGCACCTTGCCAGAAAAATCATTTTTAAGAATTCTGCATTCTGGTATACTTTATTCTATAAACCAGCACTGTCACTGAACACAGAAAAACACAAGTGCACAATTCACATTCAGACCCATTCTTGCCTTCCTCTCCCCAGAGGTAACCTTAGTTCATATTTGGTTCACAATATGTTGAAATACAGATAACAAAGGCAAGATGGCTAATTTGCTGACAGGCTTATTTTATGGTAAGTAGTTGCCTATAGGTGGAATATAAATTATTATTTTGTAAGTATATGATCAAAAAACCCTAAAACAGAATGAGTCTCCAATCTATGATGAAATGCCCTTTATATGGCCTGACACACTGACTTAGCCATTAAAATTGTGTTAAGGTCCAAGGTAAATATAACACAGTAGAAAACAATTTTAAAAAGAAATAAATTTATACTGGCAATTGTCTCAATAAAACATCTAGACAAAAAATATAGCCGGGCACAGTGGCGCACAGTTGTAATCCCAGCACTTTGGGAGGCTGAGACAGAAGAATCGTGAGTTCAAAGCCAGCCTCAGCAATGGCGAGGTGCTAAGCAACTCAGTGAAACCATGTCTCTATATAAAACAAAATAGGACTGTGAATGTGGTTCAGTGGTTGAGCACCCCTAAGTTCAATCCTTGGTACCAAAAAAAAAGATTATGTTATGAATCAGTAATTTTTCTTTTTTTGCTAGAAATCTGACTTCTCTGAAGCCTTAGCATTGTGTTTATGCAAGAGTAAAGCATCCATATTCAGATGTCTGTTTTGATTTCTCCCATAAGGAGGCCAAACTAAAAGTGGGAATGAGTAGGAATTGCAATGAAAGAGGACATAACTAAAGTAGGCCATGGGCACATTCTGAGAGCAAGGGTACAAAACACTCCTCTGGATAAACTAGGAGTCCCACAGAACCCAGAATTGTTTTCTGGTCAGGGAGAGATGACATTTCCTTCTAACACTTGAAGAAATATCAGCATAGTCAGAATGTGATCTTAATAAAAGCCACTCCCAAAAGAAAGCATTATTCTTTCTTTTATTTATGAATTTAATGGATGTAACTGAGGGTAACCTTAGTTCTTTCTTTTCTTGTATGTGTCTGTGTGTGGTACTGGGGATTGAACTCAGGAGTGTTCTCATTCTGAGCTACTTCCCCAGCCTTTTTAAAATTGTATGTTGAGACAAGGTCTCCCTAAGTTGCTCAGGCTGGCATTTCACTTGCTAATGCTCCTGCCTCAGTCTCCTGAGTAGCTGGGATTGCAAATATTCATCACAGTGCCAGGCCTAGGTGTGGTTCTTACAAATAATAAGATATACCCAGTTATTTTACTCTTTTCCTCATTTCAAATAATCAAAGACACATATTCCAGATGTACTTCAATACTTACATCAATTCTGGCCAACTATTTAAAATTTTAGAGTTCTTAAATCTACAAATTTATTTTAAAATATGGTGGCTATCTAAGGGCAATTTTATTATGTAGTTTATAAATGAGGGGATATCATCTGAAGAGAGATATTTGAGAATTTTCATAGGTTACATACTTTTCTTGTTTCAGAGAGTTGCTTTTATTCATAAAACGTTTTACAGTTGCTCAGATTTCCTTTATATGCTTTTTAATTTTCACAACTATCACATGAGGGTGGCAAACTGCAGCAGTTCTGGAAACAACTTGGTCAGATAGGGGATTTCACATACTGTGCTTAAAATAGATAATGAAATGCCCCTCTCTTGGCCACTGAATAGAAATCCATGCAGTTTGCAAAGAATCATGCCTGATTTCCTTTTAGCTGTGGCTAATGCCTGTCATGAGAAGAGTGGGTGCACTGGGAATGGGAATGTCTTCTTTGTCACTCTCATTTCACCTTCAGAGTAACATTCCAAGAGGCAGTGCTGGGAATTATTTGGGAGTGTTTGGAAATCCAGCAGTTCACAAGTTGGAGGAATATATAGAAAAGGAATTTTAGTAGTAGTGACCCTGGAATCAAAAGCTCAGCAAAGCTTTTTTGTTGTTCGTTATTTTTATTTTTCTCTCTTCACTTTCTCTCTACACTGCTCCCAGCTTAAGTACCTAACAAAGAGGCTGTTGTTCCTCTGTCTTTATGAGGATGACAAGAGAATTGAGCTTCCCTTGAATGTGTGCCTCAACATTTTTATGTGCTATAATTTGAACACTCACTATAAAAGCTACTCAAAATAGCTTCAGATGCCACAGGTTACTCATCTCTGCAATGCAATTTGAAAAGGCTTAGAGTTCAGTTTCTAAAATATTTGTCTCATGTAGATATGGTTTATAATGCATGCCTCTTATGTTCTTAAATCTTTGTTAGTGATTGTTTAAATAATGAAAGAAAATGATTATAATATTTTTATACATACCAGTTTAACTGAAAGTATATTTTGTATTCTACAAAGTTTTATTTTATCTTACAAATATAATATCAATCTGTGGAACTTTATTTCACATTTCATAAACTGCTAGCTTGTGTCTTAATTCCTTTCAGATCTTTGTAACAAGATATATTAATTTCTAACTGGACCACAGTAAAGTGGTAATAAAGCAGTTATTTCTCCATCTGATGGAAAGCTATAAATAGTGCTGAGAACTAAAAGCTGAACGCAAAAAACCCACGGTTATCAGAACAGCCAAGAAGAACTTTGATGGTTCAGAAGAAGTATTGATCAAAAAGCTAGTACCAAACATTCCTGAAATTTGGTGACATTGTCATCATTTAAAAGTCTCTTGGTAGATAAAGCTATCTTTTAAAAATTGCTGAAACAAAATTGTATAAATGTGTTAATAAAAATAATAATTTCCTATATACTAAACCTCTAACATTAACATCTGTTAATACTAATGGAGGGAAGGACATTTGTGTCATATTTTGTAGATGAACAAAATTGAACTTATTGTATAATTTCTAGATTTCCAAAATCAGGACACAATATCTATAGCTAGTTCACTAATATTCACCTATCATCTTTATCCATTTTCCTACCAAAAATATGTTTAGAGAGATGTAAAAATTTTGCTCTTTGATGTAGTATTATCATCTTCATTTCATAATATAGAGAAACCAAGACAAAAGGAAATTAAGTTAGATCTCCAAGTTTCTTTTAAAGTGTATATTTCTCTGTGTAAATATATCCATGTTCAGCAGTACTGAAATTGAGGTAAAAACTTCAGGTGGCAAGTTATTTTCCCTTCTAGGCCTTCCATTTTTCACTTACTTTGAGCAACTTACCATTAAAATATACTTAAATTAGCTCAATATATTTTTATGGGAAATAAAAAAAATAGTATATTAACTCAAAGTTTATCAGAAACATTTATGATATTTCCTCAAAGCATTTTTATTTCCATGTATACATTAATATAAAGTGCCATTTTTTGCATGTGTGAATGAAGTATCTAAAAGAAATTTAATCAATGCAGTTGAGATAATGTGGAATGAAAAATATTTTTTTATTATAAACCAAAAAATATATAAATTCTTTGCTTTCTTTATGTTGTCATAATTGTTAATGACCACATTAAAAATTTTCTCAAAGGAAAGATAACAGAAATGTTAATATAACCTAAACTGTTATCCAGGTAAACATCTTTTTTAAAAAACATTTATTTTTTAGTTTTAGGTGGACAGAATATCTTTATTTTTATGTGGTGCTGAGGATCAAACCCAGTGCCTCACATGTATTAGGTGAGCACGCTACCACTGCGCCATAACCCCAGCCCAACATCTTTTGTCATTTAACTTCTAGGCTGGGAAAAAACTAACATGTGCAAGCTTGGACCAATCAAATCTCCAAAGTTTCTCATCAATTCTCATAACCACAGTGTACTGAATTCAGGTCAAACGATTTCAAAATGAATTTCAATGTCACCCTCAAAGGTAAAAAGACAGAAGAGGAAATCTCAGAGCCTCAGAAATAACTAGAGATAGAAATGCCATGCCTTAGGTGAATGGAAGATTTTGGAGATTTTACTTACAGATGAACCTAAACCATTCTCTGCAACCATTGATAAAGCCCTCTGTATTTTTAGGCTTCCTTTTTGAGTCACCAATGAATTTTAGCCCTGTACCGTAAAAACTGAGGTAGTCATTTAAGAGATGGGAAAGGGAAGGAGTCTTTCATTAATGTAAGAGGGTGCATTCCCTATGAAACCAAACTAAGTTGAAAAGGTCAATATGTTATATAAAGAGTTATGAGTAACTGACTTAATGCAGGCTGTTCCAAAGCCATGAGAACTGGCTGGAAATGGTAATCAAGACCCTACATTTGTTCTCTCTGTATCCAGGTTGCATGCCACTATCTACTAACTTGTGCCCAGTAGCACAGAAAGTACCCCAAGCAGGTACTCAAGCACTCTTCTTCTCTTGGAGATCTAAGATGGTTTTGAGTACCAAAATATATGCTGGCAAAATTTTGTTCTGAATTCCCAAAGTGAGACTTTCAATTTTAGCATCATCAATCACAGCTACTTAATTCTACAATAGTCACATATTGGTTATTACTAGTATTTACCATACTGTTTTCAATTTTTCCTCTGATAACCTGTATAGTAGTTAATGTTCTCCTTCTTTTTTAATCTTTTCATCAAGTGCTGACACTTGATGCATATCACGTATCTTCCTCACATGCAAAAGCCCTTTGCTGAATGACAAAGAGTAATGCTTAATAAACATTTGCTCCTCTGATGGATATCTCCCTAATGTCTGAGCAGAGGTTCTAACTTAGGAGATGAAGAAAAGAGTCTCATCACCAAAGAATGAACTTTCAGGGAAGAGTTGGCAATATATAATATAAAATAACATGTTCAAGAAATACATTTATTATTTTTCTAATGCAAACCATTGGAAAAAATCAGTCTTGACATATATAAAAAGAAAAATGAGAGGGAGCAGTTTTTAAAAGGCAGAGAAATATTGACCTAAAATTTAAAACTTTTGACTTTTTTGCTTGACATTCAAAGCCTTCAACTTAGCCTTTGTAAACAATTTACACTCATTCTACCTGTTCCATCTACAGGCACTGTCCCTTTCTTCCCCTCCACCTGAAGCTCCCGAGTCAGACTTCTTGGAATGGACAATGTTTCTAATAATTTGTCATGAAGCATTTCCTAACTCTCTGAAGTAATTTTAAGGGTCCTGTTTTCCAGTCTCTTCACTTAGCATGACCAAAAATAATCACTTCAGTAGTTTCCAGGACATATTTGGTTCAATATTAATGAACAAAATCATAATATTACTTATGATATTAACTTACTATTCATTTAATTTTAATATCCTTTAATCCACACCAAACATTTGGTGTTTTTAAAGAATAGTAAAAGTGACATTAAATAGTTTGATTAGCTGGACTTGCCATGCCAAACGGATCAAGTTGTGCTCACTTTGAATGTTATTTATATAAGATACATAATGAAAATAGATATGTGATTAATAGAATATCCTGAAATACTCATCAGTTATTCTTAGCTAGGTGTTTCAGACACTTACAAATTTTTAATTGAAATATAATTTAGTACAGATAGGTATTTTGAAATGATAAATGAAACATTAATATTCTAATTTAAATCTGAATATATTTTTATTTGTATAAACATATGGGGATAAAAATTCTAAGTCCCTCATCTTTAAACTATTGGAATATTTTAAATGCATTGCATATATTGGCTGATATGTCACCTTTGCTTAATAGTATCTGTACCATCTGACCTGTTATTTGTCAAATAATATCTTCCTTAGAAATGTGCTCTTACAGAAAAGTTAAAAAAAATTTTTTTGTAAGTGTTTTTGAAAATACATGGAAGATCAGCTTTTGTGTGGTTAAAACTGTCCTTTTTTTTCAGCATTTAATGTGTTCTTAATCAAAGGAAAAAAATCACTATTTATAAACACTAATTTACTCACAAAATATCACTAAAATTTATTACTTAAATATCCTATTTAAATATATAAATAGAAGGCATAGAATCTCAAAATTGTATATAAATAACTCCATATGTATTTGTGGGTAAATTTGTGACTACCCAGACCTAGCCAAATTCATAAATAATGCTGCTTTTAACCATGTAGGTGTAAGTATCCTGGCAATAGAAATGTTCAGTATTTACATAAACACATGTTTTGCCATACTACTTCTGTGTTTTGAGTTTTTGTCAGATAAAACTGGTATTCTGTGAGTACAAGCATATTTCTTGTTCTAGCACTCTGTGATTGTTAAATTTTTTGATATATCTGGACTTTATTTTTAAGAGTATCATAAAGTTATTCAATCTCTTCTATTTATATATGGATATATTTTAAAATGCTTGTCAGTTGCCCTCAAACTACATATGGAAAAGAATCCTTTACAATGGCTATTTATTCATTTTTTACAGTAGACCTTTATTTAAAAATTTTGTGCAGTTATCCTTTATTAATATGATCAATTTCAGACTCTATTTTGTCAGAAGAAAAAGACTAAAATGGTTTTAAAAGAGTACTTAAAGCATCTGTAACAGAAAGGAACTTAATTTTGTAAAATAAAATATGTTGGTATTAATTTAAAAATATGCAGCCCAATTCAAATTTAGGCAAATGACAAATAGATTTTTTTACAAAAATTATAAATATTCATCACTAATAAAAATGAAACAAAATATCTTTTCACTCCTAATTCAATAAAAACAAGTGTAACAACATTTATTCTGCTTCCTTTACAAAAAAATCAAGGTTAATAAAAGTCAGTTTGAAAAGGAGTACAGTAACAAACTTTCTTGTGTATGTTGCTGAAGAAGAAAGTTAGTAAAGACATTGCAAAAAACTGATAATACTGCAACTTAATTGGCAATTTGGTAATATATGTCACAGTAATTACAGTTTAGAAATTTATTTTAACTTATGCCCACTCTCCAGAAAACAGAAACTAAGCTATAATGCTAGACTACTGATACCCTAGAGAAGGGGAGAAAGTAGAAGGACAATATCAGAGAGACAACCTTTGGGGATGATATGTATATTCACCCTCTTGATTGTGGCAATGGCTTCTATGATGTCAAAAAGTAAAAAATTAAATGTATATTTCATTAGATGTCAATTAAATTTAACAAATCAGTTAATAAAGAAGAAATAGATCATAAAGACATAGGGAGGATCAGTAGTGTAGAAGGAGGAGCTCCAGTGGCAGAGTGAAGGGATGGGAAAGATGAGGAAATGGGTGAATTCTTAAAAAAACATACTATGTGCATATGTGTTTTAGTCAGCTTTTTTTGCTGTTATGACTAAAGGACTCCACCAAAACAACTGTAAAGGAAGAAAGGTTTATTTAAGGACTCACTGTTCAGAGGTAGAAGGCCAGCTCCATTTCTCCACACTGGAGGTAAGGCAGAACATCATGGCAGAAGAGTGTGGCAGAGGGAAGTAGCTCACATAATGATCAAGAAGCAGAGACAGAAAGGTCTTCACTTGCCAGATACAAATATATATCCCATAGCCATGCCCCAATGAACCACTTCTTCCAGGCATCCCCCCATCTGACTCTAGTTACCACTCAATTAACCCCATCAGGGATTAATTAACTGATTAGGCCTTAGCCTAATAACCCGACCATTTCTCCTCCAAACCTTGCATTGTCTCACAAGTGAGCTTTTTGGGGACACCACATCTAAACCATAACAATATAGAAAAATACCACAGGGAATTTCATTTTTATGTATAAGTAAAAAGAACCAATAAAAAATAAATAAACAGATGAGGAAAAGGAAGTCTGGCAGAGTAGAGGAATAAAAATGGGAGAGGAGAAGGAAGGCCAGAGGGTAAAGGGGAGGATTATGAAGTGAAATTGAATTCCATGCATGTAGGATTTTATCAGGATGAACCTAACTACTATGTATAACCATACTGCTATAATAAAAAAAAAAAAAGATGAACCTGAAAAAAATTGTCAATTTTCCTCACACTATCATTTGAAATAGCAATAACCTATAAGCAATCTTCTGCATACACTGTATCTAAAATAGAAATATTGACCAGAAAAATACCCACAAACTACCTTTGATTTAGAAGTTATTTAAGGCAGGAGCATATACACTACACTAAGCAAAAGATATGGAAAAAAAGAAAAACCTGGAAGCAAATGGATAAAAAGCCTTAAATATTTTTAAAACTCTCTTTAATAAGTGTGCACATTTTTAAAAAGGAAAAGATGTCACTACCTGCTTGATGTTTACTTAGTTTCTCTGAGCTAGGACACTGAGTTAGATTAGAAATAATAAAGGTATGAGAAATTGTAGAGATAAGACACGAAAATAAGTATAACAGCGGGATCCGACGAGGACTAGCTCTGATGGAGACGGGTCTAACTCCCCAAAATGGAGTCTGCAGGCTTTATTTAAATAAGTGGGAACACCAATGGGATTCATTGTAAAGAATTTCCTGAGGGAACAGAAAGAAAGTGACAGAAACAACTCGGAGGGTAGCTTAGCAGGCTAGGCTCACCTCCTCTACGTCCATGGTGGCTGCGTTTGAAGGTAGGGCTGTGAGCTAAGGCAGAGTGTCAGCATAATATGGACATTCTAGGAGTTGCCAGAAAAGCAACCTTCCTGCTTTGATGGCTCAGACAAACCCACAATTCATACATGGCCTCCAACAAAAAGGTAATGTTTTAACAGATAAGAGGTAAATGCTGTGAAAGACTATTTTCCATAAATCATACTGTAACCAGGCGGTGGTTTCCTCAGTTCTTACCTTTCCAAAAGAAGGATTTCAGTTCAGAAACAGGATAAGCATAAAGAACTTGTTTAGTGACATGAAAGTACACTCCAGAGAACATGGAGTGTTCAGTCCCAAGCGAGAAGGCAGTCTCATTTCTTGTACATTGTGGGGTTTATGGCTTGGTTGGGATCCTCCCACTACATGAATTATTTATCTGGGGTGGTTACAGTCATTTTCCACCTTGGTTTCCTGCACCTGTGTCAACTCTGCCATGGTGGAAATTTACCCAGCATTACCCAAGCAAAACCCACATGGGGGTGGGGGGAGCAAAACCAGAATGCCAATGATATTGCTATGAACCAAGGTCACCCAAGGATGGTATTTCACTGCTTCTGTGTATACACCAGATCCTCAGGACTACTGACAGTATTCATTTCCTCTAAATTGATAGGGACCAGGCTGGCTGGCTGACCACAAGAAGGCAGGCCTTGAGTGATCCCTAGGCCGTGTAACAGCCAATTGAGTGCAGGGCAGGGGTGGAGCCTACATTTCCTTTTCCTCCTTCCTTTGCTCAGTCTATCTAGCTACCTTTCCTAACAATAGCAATGTTTTGTTATGGAATAACTTTACTATTAAGTTGTAAATTATGCTGTGAACCTAATGAGAAAGCATTTGAGGTAAGAGATGTATGCAACAAAGGATTGATTCCATCTTTTTTTTTTTGGTACTGGAGATTGAACTCAGGGCACTTGCCCACTGAGCCACATCATCAGCCCTAGTTTTTTGTGTTTCATGTAGAGACAGGGTCTCACTGAGTTGCTTAGCGCCTCTCCCTTGCTGAGGCTGGCTTTGAACTCACGATTCTCCTGTCTCAGCCTCCTAAAGTACTGAGATTACATGCTTGCGCCTCCAGGCCTGGCTAACCCATCTTTTGAGGGGAAAAATGATAGCATTTGCTTTGGAATGGCTGTGATTATAATGTCAGTTCAGTTTTAATACCTGCATTGTGCTATCAGGATTTATCTCACAAGCACGTAACAGTGGTCTGGAGTTTTTCTGTTAGTTTGGTTCTCAAAGTCATTTAGTTTGCTGACTAGCATCACATGTGCAGCTCTGGGGAAAGAGCACAGAATTATTACAAATAACCTTGTATGTTTGCTTTTCCATTCCTTGTTTGTAATTTTTGATGAATTTTCTGGTTCTCTTAGACATCCCCTTTTTGTCCTTTGGCCAGAAAACTGGGAGCTGTTGTTACTTCACTTTGGAACTTAATTCATGGTTGTGCCTAAGGCAAAATAGCAACAAAGGATTGCAAAAGTAATTTTAGGCAAATTTTTGAAACTACCGCACCATTGATTGGATGGGCAGATTCTTTTTTTTTTTTTTGGTACCTGGGATTGAGCTCAGGGGCACTTGACCACTGAGCCACATCCCGAGCCCTATTTTGTGTTTTATGTAGAGACAGGGTCTCACTGAGTTCCTCAGCGCCTCACTTTTGCTGAGGCTGACTTTGTACTCGTGATTCTCCTGTCTCAACCTTCCAAAATACTGGGATTACAGGTGTGCACCACAGTGCCCAGTTTAGGATGGGGAGATTCTCGATCCTAAGGTTTGGTTCCTTTGGTGTCTCATTTTGAAGGGCTACCACCACAAGCCCAAGACTGCTTGGACCCAGAACTAGAGAATATCTGCTATCCCAGGTGTCTGTATCACAGTGCCCACCTGGGTTTGGGTTTACACTGATTTTAGGCTGCAACTAATGGAGAAAAGAAATTGTTAAACTCATCACTGATTGCTTGACACTTCAAATTGCTATTCTTGCCCCATTTAGTTCCTATTTAATATTCAGAGTTCTCAGATAGCAAGTCTGTGCATTCTAGCCCAAGTTTTATGGTTTTATTCAGAGAGAGACATGAGAAAGGGTGCTCTAATAATTGGAAGTGGAATACAAACAGATATTTATCAATTAATACATTTTTTACAAATGCTTTTCTATTAACAACAAAGTGTGTCTTTTAGTTGTTCTTTTCAGTATGTGGAGTCAATTAAAATTTATATATTGTTCAATTTCTATTTTTATATAAAAATGTATATATAAATATTGCACTTTAAAATTAGTCTTATTAATACCCAGTTTCTCATGCTTTCTCTGTTAACTCAAAAGTGGTCCAGTGCTATTTGTCCTTTTAAGTATGCTTGCCTGTATGTAGTTCATTAATCACAATGTTCAGTTCATATCAATGATATTAGAAAGCTTTATTTTAAATTTAAAAGTTGGTTTTGCATTTTAAAAAGCTTTAGAACAGAAGCTATTTCTCTTGATGCCAGATAGCCTGTCGTCTTCTTTACATAATTCAATTAAATGTACCTGTACTAAATGTGAAAAATGGGCAAAAGATTTGTAATGGTATAGGATGAGCTAACTGGGAAATCTCTGAATATGCACATAAATATTAGAGTATGGTTAAGAAGGATGCTTCACTGATCATCACGCCCATATCAATCTACATGGTTTAGTCAGGATTAGACTATACTTTGGGCATAAGCTCAACAAATTTGGAGGCTAAACCCAATATTGACCAGGGTCATGGGAATCTGACTTAAAATTATTTTTTAGTTTAAATTCATGTTAAGGCCCAAATGTTCTTCTTCATGCCTGCATATCAAGAGTTTCTTTATGAATAAAGGATTTTTTTTCTCTTTTCAATACAGATATAGAACTTGACCACCTCTGACCATCTCCCTTGTCTGGGCCTGATCTCCTTGCTGCTGCTATTCACTCCTTCAGTCCAATGTCCCCAGCAGGTGGGGTCATTCTTTTAATATGTAAGTCAGATCATGATATTTTTCTGTTCAAAACCCTCCAGAGGGATTGCCTCTCAATAAAATAAAAGTTGAATCTGGAGACTTTAAAATGCCCCACAATGGCCTCCACAGTTTGGACGAGGTATATCTAACTAAATACTTGTCCTAACTTTCCTGCTTCAATGATGCTACCCTCTCTGTACTTGTCCACTCGAGGAACTTCTGTCTCAGTGTCTCAGGACCTTTTATATTGGCTATTTCCTCTGTTTGGAACTCTCTGGTTCCCTGAACTCACATAATTTATTTTCTCACTCCATACAAATTAGACTCAAAGGTCAATTGTTCAGTGAGATCTTCCCTGAATACCCCACATAAAACTGTAGCATCCTTTTCCCTTGACCTTAATTATCCCTCCCCTCTGATAATTTTTTTGTAGTTGTTATCTGGCATACAATGATATTTGTATATTAGTGTATTATCTGTTTCTCTCACCTGAATAATAAGTCGCATGAAGGCATAAATTAATGTCTGTTTGGTTCACTGATGTTATAGCCTCAGAGCCTAGAAACATGCATAGCACTTAATAAAATTTAATAAATGTTTATTGAGTTGATCAGTAAATTATTTAATAGGTGCTACATTATTGCTGGATTTATTGATTGGATTGATTGCTGAATTTAGAAGGTGGAAAGTATGACATTGGTTCTGACAGCTTTCCAATGCTAATGGGTTTCTAATAAAGACAACTTAGGTCTTTATATAAGAAAGTAGAGTTCTTTCCTTGCAATACAAAGAGGTTTGATTATAATTATCTGGAGCTGTTGCAAAACCACTGGGGTCCATCTCTAGCCTATTTCTCATACTTATCATTGTCTTTCCAGTATTATGGCAATTGCCCTAGATTTTGGCCTCATTAACTCTTAGCTCCATTATTACAGTAATTTTATAACTGGCCTTCCTTTCTTACCCCCTCGTCTGCCATACACATTCCTTTTTAAGTAGTCTTCATAAAGGATGGCTCCAATTTTGTCAGGCCCCCTGCTGATGTGTTATTTCATAACACAGAGTCCTTCATGAACTATCATCTTTGCCTTAACTACTACAAGTGATTTCTCATTAAATAAATTTTCTTTATACAGTTAGAATAGTTTTAATTCCTAAACCTACCTGATATTTTTTATCATCCAAGTTTTCAATCAGCGTTCTCCCCACATTTCTCAGTTTGCAGCCCCATCCAATTATTTCTAAATCCTAAGTGTATATACAGAATTGAAATCGGTGCTGTTATTCTGTTGAGACCCCCATGTCTACAGCTGCCTTCATGTTACCTATGAATTATCTAATAGGAATGAGCTAAAATATTTGCTCCAATTGAGCTGTTCTTGATGGATTATCTTCCATTTTCCCAGTACCCAGGCACCATCATCCATGTTCCATGAAAAGACGGGGAATGAATAGTAACATTTCCATGAATGAATGATGATCCATGAATGAATATTCCCTGAAAAGGTAAAGATGCCCTATATCTAAAGAGGAGCTATTCCCCTTTACCTGTATTTTGTATTAGTCTTTACAAGTAAATACAAACACAGGTAAAGGGGAATAGTTTGAACCAGCTCAAGATTTTTTTCTGGCAGAATTCTAGAAAAATCCACACTCCTAACATAGAGATAAATGTTTTAAAATTTATAAACATTGTGACCTCCCTTGGTTAGAGTTGGGAATGGTGAGTTTTGTCTTTAGTAAATGTATTGGAGAAGTCAAAGGACAGACAGAATTTCATAAAAGTATAAATCATATTGCAGAAGTATTTCAAAAAGTATTTTCAACACCTAGAATTGAGCAATTGGCTCTGAAAGATTGCAAAGATACTTTATGAGGGGCTGGGGTGTGGGTCAGTGGTAGAGCACTTGCCTAACATGCGTGAGGCACTGGGTTCGATTCTCAGCACCACATATAAATAAATAAAATAAAGGTCCATTGACAAATAAAACAATATTTTTAAAAGCAGATACTTTATGAAACATTTTACTTCTTTCTTACCTAATTTTTTCCTGTCTATGCTTCTCTCTCTCTCTCTCTCTCTCTCTGGTAGAATGTGAAATGCATAGAGATGTAATTAAAACAGAGGTTATGATGTTACTGCCAGGCTAGGAATGAATATTAAATTTAACATTGTTCTAAAAATTGTTGGAAATTTGGAAAGAACTTTCAAATAAATCATTTATAGGATAAAATAATATATTAGGCACAGATAGTTAATCATATATGGCCTGATCATAAACAGGTGGCAGGGATACCAAATAAAGGCCAGGATGGCTTGAAAGAAGAATGGGACAGAGTTATTTAAATGATGATGATATAAGGCAAACATGGAAGTGACGTAAAACAAGACCTGTGGAAAATCTCCAGATTTGTGTTCCTTCTGAGTCTTTTTCTTTGGATACAAAAAAGGAATTAGTGTTCCAAGGCTGCTGCCAAGCTCACAGAATTGTTGTCAAGATAAAATGAGATAAAATTTGTGAAAGCATTTTTAAAAACTCATATATTTTTACAGATTAAGGTATTAGTAGCAACTTTTTAAAAGGTAGGGCACTTGCCATATCCCAAAGAATTAGAAGATAAAGTACTTATTCTCAAAATTAAATTTAAGACCATGTACAGTTACACCGTTTTTAGTTCATTAAAAATGACTTCTAAGCTTTGAAGAATTTGGTGAAAATACCCGAAAATCTAAAACATAGGGCTGCTCCTTAACCCTAGGTCTCCTAGGTGGAGTTAATACTCTGTGGCCCAGATCAATGGCCTGTAGTTGAGTTGATGGAGAAATGTTTATTGTAAATGTTCATGTCCCAACTTTAGCAGGATTATAAATGTTCATGTCCCAGCTTTAGGCAAATTATTATTAAGGAGTGATGTAATGTTAGCTTCTTTTAATGTGTTATGTATTCTTGGCCATAATCTTTCTGCCATTTCTAATTTTGAATACTTTGCTCTCTTGATTTCTTTTTCTTTTTCTTTTTCTTTTATTTTTTTTGCTACTTATCTATATTATTGAGATAATAAAATGGAACAAAAGAGGTAACTTCTGAAAATATCTTTTACTTTTATATTTTATTAATTTTAGTTCTTCCATTTATCATTTCTTTATTCTCATTTTCTTTGGTTTCTTTTTATTATTCCATTTTTAAAAAATCTTGAATTTGAGTAATTATAGTCTTTAATATTGTAGACATTTCAAAGGAATAGTTTGCTATAGTCTACATATTCAGACAAAATATTTTCTCATTTTTATTGCTTTTTAAATAATATGTAATTTATGCCTTTCACTTGCAATACTTTTTGGTTGTATATATTTAAGGTGTATAACACAAGGCTCTGTGATACATGTGTATTTTTAAAAGCTTACTATAGTGAAGTCAATAACATATCCACCATCTCTCATCTCACGGTTATCTTTTTTTTTTTTTTTACTTTTTTTGCTTTGTGATGAAAGCAGCTAAAATCTATTTTTACTTAGGAAGAATCTCATTTACATTACAATTGTATTATCCACAGTCCTCACATTGTACTTTAGATCTCTAGACTTGTTCAACAATCTCCTGGTTTGTATCCTCTGACCTACATGTATCATTTCCTCCTTTATCCCTCTCTGGTAAGCACTGTGTTCTTCTCTTACCACTGTTTGAAAATTACACACACATACACACACACACAGACACACACATGCTTGCACACATGTATTAGATTCCAACTATAAGTGACATTGTGCAATATGTTTCTTCTTAATCTGGTTCATTTCACTTAGCATGATATCCTCCAGGCCTAACCATGCTGTGGCCACACCTTCTTTATGGTAGAAAATTTATTTGACACAGGCATATTTAGGATTATGTTTCTTAATTTTCAGAGTGAGGGTGTATATGGTTAACTATTTTTTCTAAATATTTGGACTATAATTGGGACCTATGACTATACCTTTTGAATTTCAAGTAGTTATTTAAGTAGTACATGATTTTTTAAAACTTTGGCAAATTTTATGGCATACAAAAATGAATACTCTTTATTTGATAGATTCATTAGAATTTGTTGTCTTATTTATTCAGTTCCTCTATGTTGTTGCATAATTTTATGCACTAGTTCTGATAGATTTTTGAATAGTTAGCAAAATGTTTTTACTAGTACATATTCATCATGTTATATTTGCATGTATAATGGTTCTTTATTAATATGTTGGGCAGATACTATGATACTATTTGTTTCAATGTTTATATATACTTTATAAATTAAGCCTTTTATTATATTTCTCTTTTTACTATGTTTTGTGTTTTTAATCCAATTTTATTTTATGTGATCAATTATGTTTTTCTCTCCTCCTTCACATGCCCTTTAGAATTTTGAATTTATATATTTGTTCTCTTCATTCTACTTGCAAAATCTTTTTCCTTATTAGGTTCCACATGGGCTTTTTGATCTACATGCTCACAGTGACCACCCTCTCCTTCAGTTCATCTCTGGAATATTTTAATTCCAAAATAATGTTATCAATTTTCAGAAAGTTTTTTTGTTGTAATTGAACAAATGCCTTTTTGTTCAAGCTCTGAACTGTTTTTTCATATAGCTCCAAAATGGGAAATTCCTCACTGGGGATGAAGTTCAGTGCTGAGATAAGTTTTGTGAATAGATTTTGTAAGCAAAGAAAAAATTTATCTGTGAGCCAGCTGCTACAGATTATTATTATTATCATTATGCAAATTATTATTTCTTTATCTGAGCTTGAGATATAGAGGTTGTCTCCTTCTAGCTTTCAAGGTTTAGTCAGAAACCACTGACCCTTTTCTCCTCTCTGCCGCTCTCCTATAACCAGACCATTCTAAGGATCCTCGTGAGGATTAAGCTGCTCTTCCATTCTGGGCAAGATTGCCACTTGTAATTAGTTTTATGAAGGAAAAAAAAAATCCAGACAAAATTCTAACTCTTGCTCTTCTCCCCAAGTCCACACACTGGCATCAGACTTTGTACTGGACAAAGGGGCACCTAGTTTTTCATACAATGAACACTTCCCATTTACCAAGCTGTCTGCCCAGAGAAGAGGCTTCGTTTTGAATTATCCATACAATGAAGGCATCTCATTTCCCAAAGACAGTACCCTTCCTGTTGGTTCACAAATCCTTTTATATAAAATCCACCCCCCCACCCCATCCCTCCCTATCCATCCTTACCTAAGTTTTCTTAATGTCAAGTTTCCTGGCTCAATTCCAGGTTTAGGCCCCCCTGGGGGGGGGGATGAAATCCTTTACCACCTTTCTCTGTCCTGGATCCCAGCAGATCAAATACTCTCACATGGGCCCTCCCACCACCACCTCTAGAATTCTAGAGGCAGTTTAGCTCAGAAAAAGCAACTATAAAATCAAAGGTGGTTGGGTATTGGCAACATAGACTCATGTAACATTACATTTTTCCATAATCCTGACGAATCTCTCTGGATTTTAAGCTTTCAAAGACTGTGCAAGTATCAGATATGGCATAGTGTCAGCTAAAGAGCATGGGCCAAGTTCCAGGCACACCTAGTTGTATCAATTACTCTTACTTTGCCACTCTTCTTTTTATGGTGCCTCAAATCTCAGACCCAAAGTTCTTCACATATACACTGTTGCATACTTTTTCCTACCTATAGTGTAGTTCACAGACTAGAAGATTCCTTCAAGGTAGGCTTTCCTGAAGGTCTCAGTCAATTGAGTCTTATGGACTAGGCCATCATCTTCATTACCCTTATTGTCACGTCTCCCATACTAGATTGCCGGCTACACGAGGGTGAGAGATCATGCCTGTCCGATGTCCATTGTATCTGTGAATCCTTGAATAGTTACTGAGACAATCAGACCCCACAGTGTTTGCTGTATGAATAAAACCAGGAGATAACTTGGATGCTACATGAAAGTTTTCATGAAAAATCACAAATCCTGAGAATATTTGAGGATAAAATTTGACAAGTTGTTAAGTAGAAAATCTCTTGCTAAATTTGCTCATATTAAGGAATGTTTTGCTATAAAAAATTTTAAACATATAGCAAATTTATAAGTATTTATGGGATTATCTACATATCCATCACCTGGATTCAACCAATAATACTTTGCTGTATTTGATTTATCATAAATTTATCCATCTATGCATTTATATATGTATAAATATAATATATATAATATATATATGTCCTTTTATATATATTATATATATACATATGTCCATCAATTCATAGTATTTTCTACCCAGCAAAGAAAACTGCATACTGAAATACATTTTTTCTTAAATACTTTCCAATGTATTCATACCCTCTTGAAGCTAAAATTTACAATGACTGCACAAATATTAACTTTAATTTCTCTGGATTTTTGATGAATTTATTCCCTTTATGTGACCCAAATATGTATCAATATATGTGCATTTGTATTAACTCACATAGTTCCTAGATGCTCCTCAGGTAAGATATTTGTAAAAGTAGTACAATGGTACACTAGATTTTTTAACAAAGCTTTCATGAAATTTAAATGACAGCCAATAGAAAACAAAGATAGCAAAATAACCAAAAACAATATTATGAATAACAAACACAAAAAATAAGAGAATATTTCCTTCATAATCTGTAATATGCTTTTTTAAAAAGTGACTTCCTGCTCCATATTCATTAGAGGGTTCCTGTTATTCCTAAGGATTTCATGTTAATATACAAAGACAGGTTTCTGTGTTTTTCACTGCATGAATCAGGCATAATGTGTTTATGTATGTAAAATTTTTTGAATATCACCTGATATTTAATAAACCTTTAGAAAAACAAGCTTTCATTATTGAAGATAGGCAGGTATATAGTTCAGAAATATCACTTTTATTCTTTGTGACCTTAAGCAAGTGACTTATTCTTTCTGAGTTCCAACTATCATACCAATAAAATATATTAATAAAATACAAAATAATAATATTCATGGGATAGTACCTGGCATGTAGTAAATGTGCAATGTTTACTTTTGTTGCAGTTTTCTTTCTGTTTTGCAATTACACAAAGGCACTGCAGATTACATGCATTTTTCAGCCAAGGAAGAAAATATAAAGCATTTTTATTTCTAATAAAATAAAATATGTGTTAGAAAAATTAGATTCTCCAATACATTGATGCCTACAGTGAGTGTTTCACCAGCTGCCAGAAACTAGAATTTTGGGAACTTTTGCCTCAGAGAAATCATAAACACTTGCCAGAGAGAACCAAATCAACAAATCTTTGGGTCATATTATATTCGAGGGCATTAGCATCAATTTTCACCATATCTTTGCAGAAAGAGTTAGAAATGAGACACATTATTAAAATTTTATCATTGCATTTATTTTTACTATTATTTGTGGAGATATTGTGAGTGCTGTTTATTTTTCTTCTATTTACATGGTGGATTTTTTTAAGTTCACCTCACATAACTGCTATATATTTAAAGGGAATATTACCTGTGTATATTTTATTTAAAATTACTATCACTTCTAGATCATATAAATTCTTTTTTCTATTTATCCTATTTAATCTCATTTGCTAGCTTTGACAAATTTCATGAAATTACTATAACTTTACCACAAGCTTTTATTAAGTATAGATTAATAAAAAGAAAATGAGGAGTATTTTTAATGTTTTTTGTGCACATTTGCACTGTGAAATCACTTGTAACAGACCCACACAACTAATTAACAGATCTTTATTTTGCTATGTTTCTGGCCAAGTCATTGTGACAGGATATGGGAAGTCATACCAATTAACAGGTCTGAGCAAGTTTCTCATTTGACAAACATTTAATAAGCAATAAAATAGGAGCTTGGAACTTCTGAAATTCACTGATAGAAAAAAGAGAAAGGAACTCTGTTGCTTATCTGGAAGAAAGAAGGAACTTAATTAAGCTAATAAGGTGCAGGCTGTAAAAAAATACTTTTTAGAGTTGAACTGAATTTTAGTTTAAAGAATGCATCTTTAAAAGGTCATATCGTCCTTTTTTCTCCCTTTCCAGTTATATTAAAGCCCAGTTGTGCACCCCATTACTTGTTTTCTTACTGAGATGTAGTTCTCCTTTGGCATAGGGAATGCCTATGTTGGAATATGAGACTTCGGTTTTAAATTCTAACAAAGACATCATATTTAAAGACATAATTGCAATGTTTGCAAATTTATAGTGGTTATCTTTTACCGATTATAAGAGAATATGTCTGTGCCTCTTGCTTACTTTCTATATGTGTCTAATTTTAATGTTTTCCAGGCAGTTCACTAAACCATAAATTAATTCAGACTACATAAATATGTAGTCTCCAAGCTCATCCTCATACAAGCCGTTCAAACTTTGTCACTCAGTGAAGTGCTTCCTATTTTAGAAAGTCAGTAATTTAAAAGAAATTCATCAAGACTAATACTTCTTTACTACAAAGAATTGTAGGAAATTTTAATTTATATATTATATTAATCTTATTTACAACTGGTACACTTTACAGAAAACTTTATGGGAAATATGAACTGATAAGTCAATAGAAGTTTTTTATTCACATTAAAAATTATTTTCTGTCAAATAGAGGGACATAGCATTTTTATTATAAGATTTAGTGCATCTTAAATATACTTTTTTAAAGTAAAATATGTAATTAATATTGGTGTCCTATAACTTAAATTATAATCTATTTTTTCAAGTAACCAAAGTGACATTAAAGGCACTACTACATAAAGCAAAGACTAATCAACGTAGGACTTTCTAAATGATTCAAAATTCAGCCATTTAAGCGTTTATACTATCCAATTTCATATGACTTAATTGGAAAAAATAAATTTATTGAGCTCAAACTCTAAGGCAATTATTAAGCCTGGGGTACAAAGGTTAGCAAACAGATATGGCCATTATACTCTTTGTGCTACTTATGATTAAAAAAAATGATCAGAAGTAGCAACTTTGAGACTTCAGTTTTAGCTCCATGTAATGATCTTTTGTTTTACTCTTGAATAAGTGGTGCTGATCTGACTTTGAAAGGCTACTTATAATTTGTGGCCTTTGTATATTTTGTACATGGAGGCTATAGTGTTCCAAAGAAAGAGCATAATATTGCAATTAGCAACATTATTAACAAGAGCAACAAAAGACTATGAATGTCTCATTTATTCAACACAAAAAAATTAACAGTTGACATTTTAATCTTTAGACAGTGTCTTTAGATTTTATATAACACACAGTGTTCTTGTTGGCTTCTTATTGAAAAGCATTTGTGCTTTTTATTGATTTTCCAGGTGCAAAACTGATCTCAAATTCATTAACATTAATATGAGAGAAACTACTTTGCTGAAAATCAAAGGAGCTTTGCTCTTGAAGGCAGGAAATTCCTTTTACCATGAATTAGGAATATTTCCAAAGCAAAGGACTTCCAATTAAACATTATTGTTTAGTAAAGAATATCTCTTCATTTACTTTGATAAATTTATAGTAATCACCCAAACTGCAAAAAATTAGCTATTCAGGGCAGAGATAGGAGTTTGCAATCAAAAAGTTTAGAATTATGAATGCATCTTCCAGTACTGAGAAGAACAATTGTGTCTTGTGGTACATAGGTTAATTTTTTTCACTTATGTTTCTGTCATTCTGATTTCCACTTTATATTGTTACATACTTATCAATAATGTGCTTATTCATATATTCACTGATATACTAAAAATATCATTTTTGTATATCAAAGACATAAACAATGTCAAGAAGGAAAGGAAGATGGAGGCAAAAAGAAAAGGAAAAATTTTTCTCCTTCTCTCTCCCTCCCACTCCCCTCCCCTCTCTCTCTCAGGAGGGGATGTAATATAGTATCATGTGAAATAAAAACAAAGGTACAAAAACTCCACAATCATCTAAGGGTTTCTCAGATCCTGGTAATTGCCTGTCTACTGTGACCAGAATCAGTAATGCAAAGAGGAGCAGCAAGAAGATTGCCCCTGAGCTATAAAGAAATTCTTTCTTATCAAAGTCTTTGCCATACGGCAAACTTGGGTATATAACAGCCATTTTAATAATTATATTGCCACACAGTGTTGCACACAGAAGCTGATATGCCCAGGAAAGAACTGTTCGGCTAGTCACAGTTCATCCAAATCAGTCACGAAGCATGAACTTCTCCATGATATATTATTGATACATTTTTCATTGGGGAGAAAAATTATTTTTTACAAGCATAGAGAAGTGTATATGTGTATTCTGTAGTTTTCCATTTTTATCAGCACATTCAATTTTTGTAGGAGGTAGTCAAATATTTTGCTTCAAATCTACCCTGGAATGATAACTTTTTATCTTAACTGAGATGAAAGAAAGTTTCACTACTACAGATAATTTACGTTTATCAAACACTACAAAAATATTATAGTCTCATAGTTTAAGAAATTTATTTTTACTGAAATATTAAGTAATACTACTTAAAAATCCCAGGGCCTGAGCAATTACTTCAAATCTTTTGAATAACAAAGGAAAATTAGAAATATTTAAGTAATTTTTTTAGCAGAACATATTTACTTTTAAACATAACAGCCCATTGTAAATTGGATTACCATATTTCCAAAAGTTATTAGTGACAGTATAATAGTAATTGCAAAGATAATGAATTACTTTTAATTACAAAACATGGGATTGAATTTTTTACTTCAATTTCATAAATTGATAATGATTTATTTTGACCATATTTTGAATTCAAAATTGTTGCATGCCCTAGATTTGATATTTGATAATGGTTTTTAACCTCTTAAAATGCCTCTTCTAAAACTACTTATCTTTATGTGCATGGTTAGTAATTCTGAATATAAATATGTAGCTATGATTATCAATAAATCTAAATATCAAATATCAAATAAATATTTGATGTCAAAATAAATATTTGATATTTATATTAATAATAATAAATATTTGATATCAATTATTAATAATAATAATAAATATTTGATATCAAAATAAATATTTGATATTTAGATTTATTAATAATCAGAGCTACATATTTATAGTCAGAATTACTAACCATGCACATAAAGATAAGTAGTTTTAGAAGAGGCATTTTAAGAGGTTAAAAACCATTATTGTTGTTTAAAAACAACATTGTACCGCGGAGACAGAAAGGAAGGAAGAAAATTAAGAGTTTATGTTCTAAGAAGATTGTGCTTAGCTTGCAAGGCCTTTGAGCAAAGTAGGCAAATATTTGCCAACTGTAGTTAATTTGAAGAGTTTAAAATTTAAACAAAGCTAGAGTTGAAGACACATACCTCTGCCAAGTTCCATTAAATTATTTTAGCGGGGGGGGGGACTTTAGGGTGGGATTTGACTTAAAGTGTTGGGTGATTATTTTCATATAGTACCTATACAAAGTTGCAGTACATGATATACAATAATTATGAAAACAGGATGTTATATTTCCTTTTACCTTACCTCTTTCTGAACTCTGTCCCATACAATAGTCAAGCATTTAGCACCTCTAGACCTTGGTCAATTTGACATGTGGTTGAAAAACTCAAGTAAATATGGTGAAAAATGGCTTATAACTTTTATTTTGGTCAGAATAAATATTCTAAAATAAAAAATATCTTATCATTAAATAAAATATTATAAATTTTATAGCATGCTGTGAATACTAATGATTTATTCTGAGAAATAACTGTTGCATCCAACCTGCACCTCTGCCCAAGAAGTGCAGACCAGACAACTCTGCAGAAGCAGCAAATTTTTTTGAGGAAATAGGCACACAGGCCAATCGATTGGGGTCAGCTCTCCTTTCCTTCAGAGAGTGACCCCGAAGTGAGGGTTTCAGAGGTTATTATAGGGTGGGCTAGCTACATGACTCAGAACAACAGGATTTGGCTGATATTCAATCTATAGTTATTTACAGTTCAACCATGACAGTGCCTCCTATGTCCCCTTTCAGTTCCTGCCCACAGGGGGCCTGGCAGCCTGTGGTTTTGCCCCCCCCCTTCCATGAGAAGCAAGCATAGCAAAGCATTAATCACAGAAGCACAAAGAGCAGGTTAGCAGATACATGCAGGCCTGAGCCAGAGTGACTCCATTTTGAGTTTGGATTTTACATTTCCCCCTTTTCTAGGGAATAGAGTCAAACCTTTGACTCATTATTATCTATTGGGAGGGGGTTATAGTGGGACCGGAGTACCATGAGTTTAACAGCACTAATTCTTTGTTTTATATAGTTAACTAGACAGTTAATAATGCAGGGGCCTACTAGAAATCCCAAAAGCAAAAGTATGAAGGGGCCTGAAATAGCAGATATAAGGGTTGTGAGCCATGGTGGCCAGGAAAATAATCCCTGATACCAATTGAAATTATCTGTTCTCAATTTATCTCTTTTTTTTTTTAAGTTTTTTCAGATCAAAGCTAATGTGTCCCTGATGACTCAGGGTTTGTATAGAAGCAACAAGTTTTTCCTATGGCTACACATAAACTTTCCTCCTTTATGAAAAGTAAGTCAAGTAAAAGGAGAGGCCTTGCAAACATAACTGTGGGAAACCAAAGCAGAAAGGGAATCATTAGGAGTAATACTGTGAGCACGAGGCTGAGTATATGGTGAATTGGCTAACATAAAGCCAGGAGACTTAAGGCATAGACCTTGACCTTGTAAATTCCCCAGAGTTAGGACAGGCTGGCGTCCCCACTTACATTCGGTTTCCTTGGGGTCTTGTATGAGTAGAACTTTCTATGGTGACATTAACCCCGAAGCCCACATAATAACCAACAGTCCTGAGTAATATTAGATTTCGTCTGTTAGAGGTGGGGGTTGGACTGACAAAATATGTTGTTTTAGCAGCTCATATCTTATAATATTTTTTTTGGACCCAAATCAGCCTCCATTTTGTGAATTGACCTGATTACACATTTACATTGATTGTATTTTCCCTCTAATTTTAGGGAACTTCTACTGCTGTAAGGAAAAGGGCCATGACCGCTCTTGCTGCTTCAAGCTGAGAGGGGGCGATATGCAATGGGGCAAGCAATTTGGAGTCCCTTTTTATAAATTGGGTCAAGGGGTCCATGATTAAAGTCTGATTCAGGAAGAACAGGTTGTAAATTCACCTGGGAATGGTGCTTCTATGAGAGAAACAAAAGACATGAGCACTGAAATGAGATCAATACACAATAAATGTAGCATCTGGAACATGTCAATCAACATGAAGATAATAGAAATCAATAATCCCTCAAGATGCAAGGACCAAGAAGTTATCCCCATAACAAGGCCTAGCAAAGCCTAATAAGGCCTTTATTTGGGAATGTAAATCTTCTGTATTGTCAGAGTTATGTGTATATATAACAGGAATGTATACACACACTTAGTTAAGTTACTTTACTTAGGGCTAGAGAATTATACTAGTAAACATATATTAGTAAACATTGACTAAGCCTACCTATGTTGGAGGTTAGGATGATCTGTAGGCCTTGAATTGACTAACAACTTTTGATTCTGACAGGGTTTTTTTTTTTGATAATTATCAGGCACTCTTGTTTACAAATCTCTCTTTTGTTGTCTTCAGTCTTATTTATTCTTGGGGGGCTAACCCAAGTGTACATTTTAAGTTACAAATAATAATTATTATTATTATTTTAAATGCCCAGGAATGGTTGTGTTGTGGTTTTAACTGTTTTTGCTAGGTGTTCAAGACCAAGATGGTCAAATGGACCTTGTTTTTATCTATTGTTAAGAGTCAGCTGAATGTTGTTGAGAGACATTCTTGGGGAACTTGTGAGCAGCCTCTTAGCATTGCTAGTGTCATCTGCACTAGGATGGGTCAAGGTCTCACTGACCATGTGGGTTCCCTTGGATGCATCAGGGATGTCTCTCCTTTCCAGTGACCCTCCTCTTTTGCAGCATGCACACTGATTGGCTTTCTGTTCTCTAGTGGTCTCATTCATCTCCCTGATTGGTAGGTTATGTGGCCCAGAGTTGTAAAGCTCTTTCCCTTTTCCCAGGGTTCAGGCTGACTCAGAGGGCAAGAGCCAAATATTGGCTTTCTTAGCCTCCTAATTTTAACCTTAATATTTAAAACTTGGTCTTAAACATCCAGCAAGCCAGTCTTACCAGTCTTAAAGAGTACTGGGCTTTAATTTAATGTTTATAACTTATAGTTATTTTTACCTTTTTATTTACTATCTGTCTATAGATGGCTTAATCTGGGTTACATATCTATATCCCCTGTTTGAGATATACAGCTTTAAATGAACTGAAGTTTGGCCTACTTTGGAGTTATTTTGATGAACAGTTTCTGAGTCTTTAGGAATGTCAGCTACAATATTAACCTTTAAATAGATCAGGCCCTTACTATCTTTTAAAAAAATACCTTTACATTTTTATACTTCAGTGTAAAAGGTAACATAAGGTTTAGGTTTGGTTACAAAACATCAAATGATATAAATAAATCTCCAATAAAATTTGTCATTTTTATAAGTCTAAGTTTATCATTACAGACAACTTTAGTTTGTAGAACACTAGCTTGATAAAATGTTTTTTTTAATCTTTTAAAGACTTGTATACCTGAAAGATAATTGAAATGTTTATACCTTTTATATAAACTTGTTTTTAGTGATGACACAAAGTAATTTAAATTTTTTTTAATGTTACCAGTTTATGAAAACACCAATAATGTTTAAGCATACTACCTTAAGGAATTTAAGGACTTAAGAGTACTTGATGTTATATTGAACAGTTAGCATTTTACCTTTATAAACCATTTAGATGTCTTTAACAAACACATCCATGATCAATCTCATACATGTCAGATCTAATTTAGTTACTTTTTAAAAAAACAAAATATTAGACAAGTGCATTTAACAGCATCATTTCTTTTCCTGTTGAAGAAAAATCCTAGAAACAGTGGATATTAAACATTTTATAGACATCAACATTTTATTAACAATTGACCAGCTAGTGAGTTAGTAACTTAAAGATATTTTAATTTTTATTTTTTTACCCAATTTAAAATGAACTTTTTGAATCACCTGAACCAAAGGTATTTGGATCCATTTTATTTTTTTAAATTTTAATTTATGAGCTCATATGTCAATTTTGGTACCAAACATATGTAGACATGGCAATTCATGTAGACTGACAATACACAGGTGTACCTACACAGAACAAACAAAGGCCTTGTAGCTTATCTTTTTAAAACCTATTAGATTTAGAGCTAACACTTATAAAACAGGTCTAATCAGAAAAATATATTAACCTAGAGCACCAGATCAAAATTAAGAACTCAAAAATAGAAGTTTAAAAGCCTTCCTGGTTTTCATCCTGATGTGGTCCCACTTATCAGAGGTGAAAATAATTAAGGGAATATATACAAATGGAGCCCCATTTCTCCTGAGGGAATCTCCCAAAGAGTCAGCAAGGGAGTCTGCTACCATTGGTCCCGTTGGGAGACACCCCTCAGCTCAGGGTCCCTGAGTTTTTGGTCTTTTGGACAGTGGCCACCAAAATCTTAGCCTGGCATTTTGAAAAACATTTATTACCTGGACTGTCATGGTTAAAAGCTTTTGGGTCACCTCCAATAAGTTTTTGGAGGTTTCTGTGAATATTTGGTGCTGACTGAGAGACAAAAGCCAAATTTCCTAGACAAAATGTTTTTCTGTACTCTCTAGTTTTAATTTGCCCTTGTAGAAACTGATATTGTCTGGGCCATTTCCTAACTGAAGGCAATCTCTAAAATGCTTGTTTTATCTTTTACTTTTACTTTTGACATTTTTTTTTTTTAGTTCTGTTGGCAGCCGTTTACATTTTAATGCAAGCTTTAGTAAGCACAGTTTAAAACCTTTTTAATCTTTTTTTTTTTTGGTTGGTATTTGATTTGGGTGGCAGGGCCACCCAAAAATGATTTTTTGGACCCGGTAGGAGGTAGGGAGGTTGATGGTCCCCTCTGGAGGCCATCTGACCTTGAATATGAGCCACTCAACGGAACAAAAATGTTTAGTTTACCTGGGTAAATGGCATCCCTGGATTTGGCTGCCTTCTGCTGAAAATCCTTAAAGTGTGATTTGATCAAATCTAAAGGGCTAAGCATGGATGAAGATTGACTCGTTATTTTAAAAGACAAGGAGACAGTATACAGAGACAAGACAAACAATAAACCCACCACAGTTAGGCTAGAGATCTCGAGGCTATAATGCCTTTGTGACCACTTAATATTAGGATGGTTTTGTGAGCTCTTACCTGAAACCTGAACCAGACCAGAAGGAGTCCACCGGCAACCCGGGTGGAGTCCTGATTCTGGACAACGCACTGCATCCAGCTTGACCCTTGAGTCCCTTGTGGTATACCAATACAGATTTGACCTACAAGGGGAATTAATTCCCCTCAGTAGAGAGGATCAATTCCCCGTCCCACACTCCCAGGAAGAAGAGTCAGTGGACCAACTGGGAAGAGGGCTTCCCAGCCAACGCACCAAATGTTGCATCCAATGCACCTCTCCCCAAGAAGTGCAGCCCAGACAACTCTGCAGAAGCAGCAAAGTTTATTGAGGAAATAGGCACACAGGCCAAT
>PVHX01003014.1:72974-152721 GCA_004024805.1 Geosciurus inauris | reverse complement strand
ATGTCCTTCAATAGATGAATGGATAAAGAAACTGTGGTACATATACACAATGGAATATTATTCAGCAATAAAAGAGAATAAAATTATGGCATTTGCAGGCAAATGGATGGAATTGGAAAGCATTATGCTAAGTGAAGTAAGCCAATCCCAAAAAACCAAATGCCGAATGGTCTCTCTGATTAGTGGATGCTGATGAATAGGGAGGTGGGAATGGGAAACATAAGAGAAATAGAGGAACACTGGATGCGACATGGGGCAGGAAAGGGGAATGGGTATAGTAAAGATGGTTGATTGAGATCATCATCACTACCCTTGGTGCATGTATGAAAACACAATTGGTGAAAAAAATAAAAAAATAAAAATAAAAATAAAAAACAATGAATATTTTTTCAGATCAGAAAACCAATCAATGTCTAATGTTGGAACAAAGGTCTAAACATTTGGAAAAGCTTCTAGATTCCTTTCTACATCTAATACTAAGAAAAATTTCAAATGAACTAAAAATTTAAATATGAAAAAAATTTCATAAAAGCACCAGAAGACGATATGGGTAAATAATTTTAATGGGGCAAAGACCTTTCTAAGTGTGACATCACTTTTAGTCCTAACCACCAAGAGGACTGACTGGCTGCAGGACTGGGTCAGATGGCCAGGTGAGCACCTGTAACTATTCCCAGCTCCATCCCAAATTCATGAAATGCCTACTTTAAAATAATAAGAAATCTTAACTTATCTGAATAATAATTAGAACACCATTACCAGACAAGCAATTCTGACACTCTTCTGAAAGAATCCAAATGGATCAGATGGACATGGGGGAGGAGGAAAAGCCCGCACAGAACCCAGGACTCGGATGTTTGCAGGAACAATGTCTCCAGGATGCTGGGAGCCCAGGGACCATATGAGAAGCAGAAGGGGTTCTGGAGCCACTGCATATGTGCCATTCACAGAAGACCTGCCTCCAGATACTCATATTCAGACAAAGGCAGTGCGTGCATAGGGTCCAAAGAGACAGGGCTGTGTCTGGGTAGCAAGTGACCCCAAGCAAAGGGAAGAAGGAGCAGAGTCTCAGTGCAAGTGGGAGACCAAGCACCCATGTTTTCTTATTTTCTCTTCCGAACCCCTTAAATAATCATAAAGAGATTTGAATTTTTCTTAACACTTAAGCACATAAGTTGAAAGGGGAAAGGAGGCTCACTGTAAGAAAAGCCTACATGCTGGAAAGCAGATGGACTGGTGGTAACTGACTCAAGAAAGCCCTCTTCCATGGCACAGGGGGAAACCCAGCAAGCAGCCTGATTGACATGCAAAACTGCACCAGGCACAGCAGCAGCGCCCTGCAGCCCTGGAGTGGGACTGCAGGTGTGTGGGACTTCAGTGCCCAAGAAGCAGGCAGAGTCCCCGACCCATCACCACCCACAACCACCCATGCAGAGATGAAGAGGGTTACTAGGCGGGGCTGGGTGCCATCAGGGGAGGGAACTCTACATTACCTGGCTGAGTGCAAAACTGTGATCAGTCCCCAGAATGGTGGCAGGCAGAATGAGAGCCTCTGGGCAGGAGATGGAAGATCCTTTTCTATGGAGGGTGAGGGCCCAAGAGACAAGGCCCGGTCATCCTGCAAGAAGCCCATGGTTTTCAAACCCTGCACTTAGGCTCAGCGCTGCCATCCGCAGGTGTGTTCCCACCTCTAGCTCCTACCCATCCCAAGGTCTGAACACAGCTCTCAGATCCCCCTCCACTCCCACTTTGGAGTCCTGGACACAGGGCCAGGGGAGACTGGCCTGCAGGGGCTGGGAGAAGGCTTTGCCTATGGCCAGGAGCCTCCCTGCCTCCCTCCACCCAGCGGGGCAGCCAGAAGCTGCAGGATTTACACACTGTGATTCCTGCCCTGACCTCTGCCCCTGGAGTGAGGGGGGAGCCTGGCTGTGCTGTTGGCCAGCCCTGCTCCACAGGCAGTTCTTGGCCACCCCCTGTTGCTGCTGGGCATCTTCCTAAAATTCCATAGACTAGGGAGCCAGAGTCCCCAGGAAAGGCTGTGGCAGGCGGGACCCAGGCAGGCAGTGTGGTGGGTGTGTCCACACGGGCTTTGGAATCGGCACACCCCCATCCACATCCCAGCACTGCCCTTCCCAGGCACAGAGGCTTGGACAGGTCACTCCACCTCTCAGCGCCTCCGCCTCCCAACTGTAAAGCTGGGGAAATAATAGCACTTATCCCTGAAGGGTAGGTGACTGTGAGAATTATGTGGTGTTTGCCCAGGGTCTGGCATATGTCAGGACACAATAAAAGTTTTCCTAAAATGACCCAAATCAAAATCAAAATCTTAAGCCATGCAATTAGACCAAAGCCACCGTTCAAGTGGTATTTGTGTGTGCATGTGTGTGTGTGTGTGTGTGTGTGTGAGAGAGAGACAGGGATTTTCAATTGCTTTTGTCTAGTGACTAATGATCTTATAGAACTTCTGTTGAGTATATCAGTGTTTTTGTATATCCTTTTTAAGGCATTGCTCATTCTTAAAATTCTATTTAAAATTTTTACTGAGTTGTAAGAATTATTGATACATTCTTGACATAAATCCTTCATCAAACGTATTTATAGTGAACATGTTCTTCCAGTGCAGATCTTACATTTTCATTTTTCACCAGGTAGTTATCAAGAGCAGAAGTCTTTGATTTTTGAGGGAAATTGATTTTGTCATTCTGTTTTCTGTTACTATTAAAAAAGTACCTGAGACTGGGTAATTTACAAAGAACAGAGGTTGGTTTGGCTCATCATGGCGGAGAGTGTCATGTGATGAAACAGAAACTATGCCAGCTCAGCTCTCTCTTCATATCAAGCCACTAATGCCTTCTTGGGGCCTCCATGCTTGTGACCTCGTCTAACCCTGTACCCCACTTCCAAATACCATTAACACATTATTGTGGGGATTACATTTCCAACACATGAACTCTTAGGGGACACATTCAAATAATAGCATTGATTTATCAATTTTTTAAATGTTTTATGCATTTGGAACCTATTTTGACCTTTGCTTACCCCAAGGTCAAAAATATTTCCTTCTATGATTACAGAAGTTTTATAATTTTAGCTTCCATGTTTGCATCTGGGATCCACTGAAGCTAGTTTTGCATGTCAGTTATATAAGGTCTGCAATTCTCCACCATTGGTTAAATAGATGGCTTTACCTTTTGAATTACTTTGGTTCCTTCTGTCAAAAGTTAATTGATAATATGTGTATGAGTCAGCCTCAAGACTGTCGTTCTTTCCTGCTATTCGCCCAATACTACAGCGTCTTAATCACTGTGGTTTTAAGGCAGTTCCCAAAGCAGGCAAGCCTAGTTCTTACAGTTTGTTGCTCTAGTTCAAAGTTATCTTGTCCAATCGACTTTTTAATGACCCTTTTTCAGTTATAACAGAGGAAAACCAGGACCACCAGATAATATGAGGAAAGCCTGTAACAAGAAAATTAAAAATCGAAATAAACAACAAACACAAATTAGAAGAAATAGAGAAAATGCAAGTAACAGATCTCAAATTAATATTCTCACAGATATAAGAAGATACTGGATTCATAGCTGAAAAACGGGAATGAATTAAAAGGAATAGAGAATTAAAACAGTTTATAAATAGGCACAAATACACACACACACACAATGTCTGAAAGCCAACAGAAAGACTGGAAGATAAACTTGGGGAAATCACCTAAAATGTAGAGCTGAAAGACAAATGGATAGAAATTTGAAGAGAAGAAATGAGGAAATCAGAGGCCAGTGCGAAGAGTTTATCCAAGTTTCAGAAAGAAAATAGGAGCAAAGGAATTATTAATAAAATTCACGAAAATTAATTTATAGCATTTATAAATGAAGAGTATGAGTTTCTACATTGTAACGATCTAACAACCTCCTAGCACAATGGTTTAAAATAGGCCCAGGCAGATCCTGGAGGAATACAAAAACACTGGGGGTGCAGGAAAGATCCTAGAAGCTTTCAGAGAGGCAGAGGAAAGGACCAGGAATCAGAATGTCTTTAGTCTTCCAAACAGCAACATTGGAAACAAGAAGACAATAGAACAACATCTTCAAAATCCTGGAGAAAATTCTATATCCAGTGTAACTGTCAAACAGATGTGATAATAAAGAGATCAAGATGTCGGAGTGCTCCAAAATATTTTCCTGCTACACATCCTTTCTCAGGCCAATACTGGAAGGTACAAGTCACACACACACACACACACAGCCAAGAAAGAGGAAGGCTTGGGAAACAGAGAGCAGGAGGCAGCACAAGGCAGAGAGGGGCTTTCCAAGATGCAGGGGTGTAGGGCAGCCAGCCAGCCACACCAGGGTAGCTCAGAAGCCCAGAAGAAATTCTTCAAGATGAAACAGATAAAATACATAAAATACCTAATGTGTCCATCCACATGGAGAAGATATGTAGACCACGGGCAGGAATTCTAGTTAGTGATACTTTGTGAGAAAACTGAACAAACTATAAAAGAAAGGATTAATGGTAGAAGAAATAGAAACTTCAAGAAACGGCAGTTCACTACATGGCTCAGGGTGAATAGCACTTACATGGTCATAATAATGACACTGTCATATATTTAGCTGACTAAAATTTAATAAGCCACACTTCAAAAAAAGAGGGAGAGAACGGGTGAAAGTATGTTGTTTGTGTGTGTGTAAATTATGGAATTGTAGGCAGGGTGGGTGGGAAGAGAAACGCTCATATTTTATAGCATGGATTCTAAATTTTTTTTTTTTTTTGGTACCGGGGATTGAACTCGGGGCACTCAACCACTGAGCCACATCCCCAGCCCTATTTTGTGTTTTATGTAGAGACAGGGTCTCACTGAGTTGCTTAGTGCCTCGCCATTGCTGAGGCTGGCTTTGAACTCGCGATTCTCCTGTCTCAGCCTCCCTAAGTGCTGGGATTACGGGCTTGAGCCACCGCGCCCGGCTTATAGCATGGATTCTATAGGTAATGCTTGAAATTGGGGAGAAAGGTCAAGACATACCACAACAACTGATCCTCTGTATCTATGGGTTCTGTGTCTTCAGATTTAACCAAACCCGGATAGAAAATAGGGGAAAAAATTGCATCCTACCGAACACCAGCAGATTTCCCCTGTATCATCATTCCCTCAATCTACAGCATGACAACTATTCACATAGTGTCCACAGTATATTAGGTCTCATAAGTTTCCTACAGTCTAATTTTGTGACACTGTGGAGTTGAAAATTATAAAGAAGAGTGGATGTTAGCCAGGTGTCATGGTGCACAGCCATAATCCTCTTGGAAGGCTGAGGCAGGAGAATCGAATGTTTAAGACCAGCCTCAGCAACTTAGCAAGGCTCTGTCTCAAAATAAAAAATAAAAATGACTGGGGATGTAGCTCAGTGATAATGTGTCCCTGGGTCCAATCCCTAGAACCAAAAAAAAGGATTTTCCAAGCAATAGAAAGTCACATTCAAGATATGACTAAGTGTACAGAATTTACAATTAAGGTTATTCGGTGTTTTATTATTTGTAAATCGTGAGCTGTCCTCCATTCTACCAGTTCAGTTGTAACAAGCTGTGTTCACATTTGTGTATATGTTTTTGGAGAGCTGGTGGACTCTGGCCCTTCCGCCCTGTTTTGCCTCCCCTGGCCCGAGGTGTTTGGGGAAACTGCCTCTGCCCTCGCTGGAGGACACCTCTTCTGCCCAGACAGCACCCACTCCCTTGGCTACAGTTCCCTTTATGGATTCACAGACTAGTTTTCCTTTTAAAGTTAGGCCTCCACTCACTCTCACCAGGTCTAAAAAGAAATGACGTGTAAATAATACCTTCTAGCCAAGTCCCAAGGCCCATGGCGAATCTGAAATGTCCTGGTTGCAGAGCTTTTGTGACCATCCTTCGTCCTTGGCCCTGAGGGACACTGGCCCAGAATTCTGGAGTGCTGGTGCCATGACCCAGACATCATGCTTGGGCCTCAGCAGCTGCCACCTCCTTACAGATTTTTCATCAAGAAAACCTGAGGGCTGTCTCCTGTAGTGTTTGCTTCAAGACCCAGCTCACTCCTTTTAGAGGTTTCTGGAGCTTTCTGGAAAAGAATAAATGGGCTCTAGGTGCCCAGGCTCAAGGATACCCTTGCAAAGCTGAGTCTGAGGGAGGTGGCATGTTTTTACCATTTTTACTCTCCTGGGCACCAAAGCCTTTCCATCGTGATATTAGATTTTACAATTCAGTTTCTCTAGAAATCACCAGAAATGTGCAAAGTCTTAGGTGAGTCAGGAATCCATAGTAGCCCAAGGCGAGGCACTTAGCTTTGAGGTCAGTGACTCAGGGAACAGGAATAGATAAGTTGTAACAGCTACTGAGCAGCTGGCACTGCTCAGGCATTTAATGCATTGCCACTTAACCCTTCTTGGAACCCCAAGGGGTGCCTCCTGCAATTATCCCAGGAAACAGGTGAGGACAAGGAGACCCAGAGGATTCCACAGTGTGCTGGAATTGCATGTCAGTGAGAAGTGGAAACCTGGGATGAAAACCTGCTCACTCTCCCATCCCTGACTTGATGCCCAGCTGGTCACAGCCTCTGGGCTGTCACCCCCGCCCCCATCATGGCTGCAAAGTCACGTCTCTAGGAAATGAACTGGATGGGGCACACTCCTTGAAAGGAATCAGCCAGGTACAGAAAACATGAACAAATGAAAGTACTTAGTCTTTCTGTCTGTAAAATAGGTTAAGAAACCTTAATGAAAAATTTGTGAAAGTGCCCATCACACAGGGTCCTGTGGAGTCAATGCTAAATAATCATAAACTGGATGACACTTATAGAGCACCCAGAAGAGAGCCTGGCACTTACAATATGTTCAGTAAACAATATTACTTGTTACAGCTAATGTGACAATGAGCCTTCTGCTTCTAAAACACCTGTTTGCCATAGATCTTCTACCAGCTGTCCTGGTGGCACACAGTGGAGACCAAACCAGGTGTGTCTGTGGTCGTTTAGGATCCTATGGTATTATTTCTGGGGGAGGAGAAAGGTGTTCTGAGTTCTAAGTAACCGACTGACCTGTCATTTGAAAACAAAGCCCATTTAGCTATGGGACACCCATGGGTTTCCAACACTTTATGGGATGCCCCAGAAACTTTTGTTCAAATAACATCCTACATGCTGACTTAGATATAAAACAGGTTTTGCCCTATGGGTGGGCACAGTTGAGGTGGAGGTGGTCTGGAGCTAGCCCTTGGGTTCCACCCAGCCTGGTGGCGAGACCCCAGCTATAAGATGAGCTAAAGATCTGAAAGGCCAGGTGGATTCCTTGGTTCATCGAGGATGGTGTGTGTCCACCGCAGAGGGGTGTTTGGGGTACGTGAGATGCCTTTGTCAAGGGTGCTAGCCTATTTTGAGCATGGCTCCGTGAGCAGCAGTAATTATTTCCTGGCGGTGGTAGGTTAAAGGGGGCACTCCACTGAATCCTGCGACATCGCCGATATTGCTTTCCGTGGATCAAACAAGGCAGATCAAAGTCAAGATTTTCAAAATCCTCCTGCAGGAGGAAATTCCTCCAGGCAAAGCTTTGAGGTTTCCACAGTCCTGGAAACCCGCCCTGTTCTTCTGGCAACAACAACAGAAAATCCTTTTATTTGTGCCAAGCAGGAATACATTTCTTCTCAGAAACTATTTTATAGATTACGTGTCATTTTCTACTTTCTGTTTCATTCCTGTAGTAATTACCTGCCTTTAGGAGCATGTCGGCCCAGCATACAGGAGGCATGTTTAGGCAGATAAGTGCTGCAAGCCAGCCCAGGAGGGAGCAGGGTTGTTCCTGCATCCCTTCTATATCCCAGGACCCAGACTATAAAATCTCAGAGCTACACTGCATTCGTGGAACCAAAGTCTTGCAGCCAGAAGAGTAATTAAAAAGAATTCCAAACCTTACCTGGTTTTCTCCAAACTGTGAAAGAGATCCAAGTTCAGACCCTACTGCAGCAATTTCTTCTCCTCTCACCAGCTTCTCGCGCCCACCCTGCCATATTTCCAAGCATCTCTTACCACAGGTCTCCCAAGCCTTTCTCCATACCAGCTCAGCACAGAGGGGCAACTGCACGATGATCTGGGGAGGGCACCAGAAAGTTGTGCAGTAGAAAGTCTGAGTAGTCCCTCTTCATCTTAGTGGTTTTAGTTTGAAGTTTGCTAGGTTCTAAATTGTATCCTTGGCATCGTCTGATTTTGTGCATAGTATAAATAGATTATACAACCTGATGTGCTACGGCCACTTGAACCCAGCTGGCTCAGGGAGTGATATTTAGTTCCATTACTTTATAGGTTTCCAGTAGCCCAAATGGCAAAGCAAATCTGATCCCAGTTACAATAAGAAAATTCTTATGGCTGCCCTTTCTCATAGGATAAATAGGAGACTCTGTGTTCCTTCTACTTGCACTTGGCTAATCCACCATACTTAAGGTTAAATAAGGTAGAGGAAGTTGACTCCACAGATTGTTGTCAATAGCATGGACATGTTTTTATTGTAGTCTAACCTCTATATCCATTTGTTCCCCATTCATGGATTCAACCAGCCAACCACTGATCAAAAAAAGTTTGAAAAAAGTTGCATCTGTACTAAACATGTAAAGACAATTTTTCCATTGTTCCCTAAGCAATACAGTACAAGAATTATTTATATAGCATTCACACTGTGTTATCATAAGTAATCTAGAGATGACTTAAAGCACACAGGAAGATGTGTGCATGCTCTATGCAAATACTAAGCCATTTTATATAAGGGAAGTAGCATTCTTAGATTTTGGAATGGGGGGGGTCCTAGAACCACTCCCATCATGAGTATGGAGTGATGAGGGTGTATATTTAAGGGAAATAACATGAAACGTTGATATACTAAGTTAAATGATTACTCTATTCAAGCATATTAACATACCCATCATCTTACATATTTACTTTTGTTTTCTTTTGTGTAGTAAAAGCATCTAAGATATACTTTCTCAGAAAATTTTCAGAATACAATAAGTCTTCAAGCTAAAAAAAATAATAAAGTAGAGGAAGTTTCAATGAGAACCTTCTAGTTTCCAGTCTAGTATGTAAGAAGCTTCGAAGAAATCACTCTATCCTAACAACAATGAAAAAGGGGAATGAACAGAAAAATCAACATTTCTCACATCCATTAGAGGATGAGGACATGGAGCAATTAGCTACCCCAAAATTAGAGAGACTGTGGATTCAGAGACTCACAGTTTACCAGAGCAGAAACCCACAAGCAGAAACCTCTGTGGGAACAAGTGCAAAAATAGCAAAACTTAAACCATATTTGAAAAGGCTGAGAGAGGAGGCCTATCAACCTATAAGTCTATATCCTGTGGAATTATCCATTGAGAAGGTAGGAGGCCAGCTTCTTGGTTCATGCCTGTAATCCCCAAGACTCAGGAGGCTGAGGCAGGAGGATTGCAAGTTCAAAACCAGCTTCAGCAACTTAGTGAGGCCCTGAGCAACTTAGTGACACTTGTCTCAAAATAAAAATAAAAAGGGCTGGGGATGTAGCTCAGCAGTAAAGCAACTCTGAGTTCAATCCCTGGTGCCAAAAACTAAAAATAAAAAAATAAAAAGTGTAGGAGAATTGAAGACTTTCTCAGACAGAAAAAAAAAAAAAAAAAACCTGAGGGAACTTGTTGCCAGTAGACCTGCCTTGGAAGAAATATTAAGAAATTCTTTAGAGAAAAGCAAAATATGTCAGAAACTCAATTCTCCATAAAGGAAGGAAGACCATCAGAAAATAAGTGAAAGTAAAATAAAAATTTTGACTTTTATTATTCTTAGTCAATCAAACAGATAACAGTTTATTTGAAAGGATAATATCAATGTTTTTCATAATATATATTTATGTTATGTACTTACATGTGCTTATATAAGTGGAATGAATGGCAGAAATGACATAAAAATAGAAAGGAAGAATTAGGAATATTTTGTTGTCATGTACTTGCACTACGTATGAAGCAATATACTATCATTTGAAAGTGGACCTGGCCGGGCACACTGGTGGCGCCTGCAATCCCAGTGGCTCGAGAGACTAAGGCAGGAGGATCGTGAGTTCAACCAGCTTCAGCAACTTAGCAAGGCCCTAAGAAACTCAAGGAGACCCTGTCTCAAAATAAAAAATCAAAAGGCCTGGGGATATGGCTTAGTAGTTGAGTGCTTCTGGGTTCAGTCCCTGTTACCAAAAAAAAAAAAAAAAAATGTAATTGATATGCTAAAAAGAGAGAAATGGAATCCTATAAAATGTTCAATCAAAATAACAAATTGCAGAAAAAAGTATGGAAGACAAAAATAGGGGGAAAAGGGAATTAAACAGAAAACAGTAACAGGTATGGTAGACATTAATTCAACTATAACAATAAGCACTTTAAATATATATAAGTGGTCTAAATACATCGGTCAAAAGAGTTTCCCAAACTGGGTCAAAAAACAAAACTAAATGCTGTCTACGAGAAACCCTAAAGATACCCATGGACTGAAAGTAAAGGGATGGAATGACCCTCCGTCATGATTCTCTGCCTTACCTCAGGCCCCCCAAAAGACAGTTTAAACACAAAGAAAAGAACAGTCTTAATGGATCCATATCTATTAAAGAAATCAAATCAATAATTACTAAATTACAAAACCTTCTGCAAAAAACCCTGAGGAGCCAACTCAACATCAAAGAAAAAGAACAAAGATGGAGGACGGATACTACTTGACCTCAAGACTCATTATAAAGCTTCAGTAATTAAGACAGTGTGGTGTTGGTGAAAGTTAAAAATTACAATGGATAGATAGGCCAATAGAACAGAGTAGAGAATCCTGAAATATACCACAAGTGATCTTTGACAAAAGAGCAAAAGCAGAGAAATGGAGCAGAGATCATCTTTGCAGCAAATGGCAACAAATAACTGGATAGCCACATGTAAAAAAATGAATCAAAACAGATCTTATGCTCTTCTTAAGAATCAACTTGGAGTAGACCATAAGCCTGAAACACAAAACTATGAAGTCCAGGTTCAGTTCTGTCTTTATGAAACTTTGGACAAGGCTTAACCTCACTCTCTCCCAGTTCATCTTCAAAGAAAGGTTATGAATGGGATAATCCCCAATGTCCCAAAGGCCTTAAGTTATGTGACTATGTACATCACTTTACTAAGAAAGTAAATGCATTAGAATTCCAACAGGATATCAGTAGCAATTGTGAATATTAAAATACAGAAGAAATGAAATCAAGTGGAAAACATAATTGAACATTCTCTCAAGTTGCATATTCCCTACCACCTGCATAGTATAGCTAGAGTGATGGGCTTGAATAAAAAGACAGACAAGCCAGGTGTGGTGGCGCACACCTGTAATCCCTGCACTTTGGGAGGCTGAGACAGGAGAATCGTGAGTTCAAAGACAGCCTCAGCAAGGGCGAGGTGCTAAGCAACTCATTGAGACCCTGTCCCTACATAAAACACAAAATAGGGCTGGGGATGTGGTTCAGTAGTCAAGTGCCCCTGAGTTCAGTCTCCAGTACCAAAAAAAATAAATAAATAAGTCAAAGACAACAACAACAAAAAATCCAATGAGAGGCAGATGATAATAGTAAAATGCTCTGAGGATAGGAAATCAGTGAAATTGTGGGAAATTAATAATGATCAGCCTGAGAAGTATCTCTTGAATTGGTTAAGGGCAGACCTTTAGAAATCAGCAGTTTCCATAAAACAAGTGAACTGAAAAGGAAACCCCTACGAACAGCTCCAGATCATCTCTCATGTCTTGTAAATCTTGCTTTTATTCTTTTTTTTTTTTTTTGGTACTGGAGATTGAACTCAGGGGCGCTCGACCACTGAGCCACACCCCCAGCTCTATTTTGTGTTTTATGTAGAGACAGGGTCTCACTGAGTTGCTTAGCACCTCGCCATTGCTGAGGCTGGCTTTGAACTCATGATTCTCCTGTCTCAGCCTCCCTAAGTGCTGGGATTACAGGTTTGCGCCGTCACGCCCGGCTTTTTTTTTTTTTTTTTTTTTTTTTTGATGCTTTTATTCATTTTAAAATGACTTTATATGTGGCAATACTGAAGATGCCAAAGAACAGATAAAGTAGTCCTTGGTTTCAAGAAGCTCCAACTCAGGCCACAGACACTGAGCAGGGTGCTATGCTGAGGAGTCTAGAAGCAGCTGGCACTGCAGCACATATCCTGGGCTCCACCATAACAAGCCCAAAAGCCTTACATCCTGGATTCTCAGAGGGCTACCACCTCCACCAAGCCCTTCCTCCTATGTAACCGCTGAGACACCAACGATGTGACCTCAGCAGAAGCCCTAGGTTTCTAAGGAACAGTAATATTTTCATCAAAGACTAGGAAGCTTTGGAGAAACCATTAGGGAATCTCAATACTGACTTAGAGCCAGAGGCGTTCAACTGTGCAGCTCCGACCAGAGAAGGGAGAGAGACAGATGGGAGAGGGAGGAGCAAAGAGCAGCTCTTGGGAAATCCAGCCTCCTTAGATAGATACATGGATGGATGATGATAGATTGAATTGTCCGTGTTATTTGTACCATCTATTCATCTCTACAGGTCTGATTCAGGAGTCTTTTGTGTCTCTTTCCTTTTGTGCACAAAAGTGTGTGCCTATCCCACAAAGCCGTTCTTCTTTTTTAGGTCCCTCCTTCCAAGGTGGTGCTGGATCTAATTCATTCTAATAAAAGCATCCACAACTCCAAGCAGTATGGCTTTCATCTCTGAATAATGGGCCACCCTCGATGCCTCCCCAGCATCAACACTCGACATGAACATACAAGATTATGCCTAGGGTTCTCTTCTGTGGTCCTTTCAACAGTGCCTTGGAACCAGTAGTCCGGGGACCATAAGGACTATTTTGTTTGCAAGGAGTGAGAAGGGGCCACAAATAGTCCAACTTCCTTCTGGATATGGAGTTCCTTGATGTTTGGAAAGCTTCACCTATCTTTTAAAAGAGCTAAGATTTGAAAAAATAAATACTCAAGTCTCTATGTGCATAGAATATCCCTTTCAGCAGTAGTCAGTAATCTCCACTAGATATTTTACAAGGATCTGAGGTCATACAAAGTACTATTTATTAAAATTTGCCCCTCCTACCTTTTTACTTTTCCCTTTTTGATATCAGCTCAGCTTTCCTTTCACTATGCTTGCTAAAGAAAAGATTTGAATAAGCAAAATTAAATAAACCACATGTAGCAATGTTTGAGTATATTAACAGCTTTGGCTTTTTGTCCTCAGCTTTGTCCCTCCTGCCTCCCCCTACATATACACACACATACATCACTGACTGGTGTATCTGGAAAGGGCCAGAGGTGATCTCTGTGGTCCATTCTGCTCCAGCATCCTAAGTGCTACCCAGTTTTGCACGCACGCACCCATAACAAGCATTACACTGGATGCATAGCAGGTGCCTAATGCACATCTGGAGTGGGTGAGGTGGGGTGCTCCGCTACTGTGCTCCACATAGATAATGCAGTTTGAAGTTCTTTGCTCCCACTTCTTTTGGCGCATGGTGGTCTGGACAAACACAAGTCCTAGCCAAGGGAATTGTTACTACTGTTGTCTTCCAGGCCCTTGGTCAATTTTTTAGCAACCAATTAAGATGTGTTTTAAATAGCATGGTGGCCAAAAAGAATATTTCTGTGACCTACATTCAGCCTACAGAACAAGTATGCATCCTCTGCTTCAGATGTTGCACCTGGAAATGAGTAAGCAGATGCAGCCACAGCAGCCTACCCTTCAAGATGGATGTGTGCATATGTGCATGTGTGGACTCTTACCCTGGACCAAATCAGCAGTCACGGGGTGGGCAGCAACACCTCCTGTGAGGTGTATCAGAGTCTGGCAGAAATGATCCCAGAAAAACATCCCAGTGCAAAGGTGCACAGTCAGACAGCACCCTGGTGGTCACAGATCTCCCCTCAAACTCCTGTGGGTGAGTGTGCCTGTTGCAGACGCCAGTGCTGAGAGATGAAGCTGAGGCTGTTTGGTCTGCAGTGGTAACTCGATAGACAAAGTCCCAAGGGACAAATCACAGCAGAGCAAGCAAGACAAGAGAAAATGAGAGAACAGCCAGGTGAGACAGAATGTGCGAAGGGATCTGTGAAGAATGTTAGCAGTCATTATAATGGAAACATCTGGAGACTCGGCAAGGGCCAATTCAAGAATTCAAGGGGTTTTTCTTAAAGAAGCCAAATCATGAGTAGGATTCAGTGGCCACTTCCAAACTGAAGATCAATGTCTTTTCTCCAGCTCTGGCAAGTTTACAATATATATTTTTTTTTCTTTTCTGGTTCCTTCGTCTTCCCTTTGTGGATCTCTTATTAGATGGAGACTGGGACCCGGATTTTATCCTCTGAGATCTTTCTTTTCTCATGCCTTCTGTCTCTTTGTCCTTTCAAACTAGGTTCTAGAAAGAAATCCTTTGGTTTGACCCTCTAGTTTAATGTTCAGTCATAAGATTAAAAAGTCACGGGACCTTCTTGGTTGTGTTCTTCATGGTTTAACTCCCAAGAGCCCGGGCTGTTTCGCTGTTGCCATGTGGTCCTGTTTGAGAGATGTGATATCCTCTCTTAGCCCTCTGAAGGGTACACATTTTGAAAATGTCATCTTCCGTTTGTTCTAATAGCTCAGTTTATTTAAGTTGTGGCTTTTTGTTTGATATTGAATTTGTGGTTTCTCTCTTGCGGTGTTGGTTTTCTTAACCTCTGATGGCACGGTTGCATGTTAAGTATTTGTTATCCACTGAGCACTGTTTCTGGATGTTCACTCTCTGACCTGCAGCAGCCTCTGGTGATGGGGATGAAGCCAGTTGAAGAGAAAATTGTATTGATAGACATGTGCCACCAGGAGTGGTTCATCTACTGGAATTGCATGGATCTAGCTTATCAAAATTAGATTTGTATCAGAGTATAGAGACTCAAGTCAGAAAAGAAGTCTTATTATAAAAAGAGTAGTGCCTGGCATCCCACTTCCGATTCTTTTGCCCAGACAGAGCCCACCACTTTCAACTATTTTAGGAGGATTCCTTTGGTATTTATCACCTCTCTCTAAAGAACCTGTTTGTAAGTGACTCTTTTGCACAATGGATAGTGCATCGGACTTCTAAATAAACCACTTATATAGTCATCCTTTGGTATGTGCAGGGAATTGGTTCCAGCCCCCTTCAAGGGTACCAAAATCCATGGATGCTCAAGCCCTTTGTATAAAATGGTGTAATATTGGCATGACCTATGCAATCCTCCTGTATACTGTAAATCATACTGTGAATGCTGGACTGCAATTCTGATCTGCAAAGTCAGTCACACTGTTGAAAAATGAGTGGAATTCTAACAAAAGTACAACCAACAGGTTAGCATTTTCATGAGACAAAAATGACATACGTTGGAAATTCACTCACTTGTCAATGATGTGAGTGACTTCTTCAATCTTTTTTAATACTGCAAGAATAATCCCTCAATGTTATGTGCCACTCAGTGCAACTGCTGTGTAGGACACTCCTGAGTTTAACTATATTACTAGATATTCTCCATCCCTTTATTAATGGAAACAAAGGACCAAACAAAGCAACTGCTTACATTGATTCTGGCAACAATATTCCTATTGTGGCCATTTTAAGGTAGTGCTAGGATTTGGATGTAGACATTGGATATGGTCCCCCAGGGGTTCGCATGATGGAAGCTTGGTCTCCAGGGTGGTGGTGTGGAGGTGTTAGAACTGCTAGGATGGCAGGCTTTGTGGAAAGTGATCAGGTCATTGCAGATGTCACCTTCAGAAGGGAATGATCATTCTCTCAGGACCCCAGGTAGTTCCCATCAGCATAAGCTGTTTTACCATGATGCCATCTGCCATGTCATGATGTCGTCAGAAAGCCTTACCAGAGCTGAGCAGATGCTGGCATGATACTCTTGGGTTTCCAAAACTGTGAGCTAACTAAAGCCCTTTTCTTTATAAAGTATCTAGCCTCAAGTATTTTGTTACAACAATACAAAATGAACTAAGACAGCTATGAAGGGGATGGCACTGAACATAGAACTAGGAGAGATGCCAAACAGAGCATTCATCTCCAGGATGTAAAAAGAACTCAAAACACGTAACATCAAAAGCCAAATAACCCAATCAATAGATGGGCAAAGGAACTGAACATATACTTCACAGAAGATGAAATACAATTGGTCAACAAATATATGAAAAAATATTCAACATCTCTACCAGTTAGAGAAATGCAAAATCAAAACTATACCGAGATTTCATCTCACTCCAGTCAGAATGAGAATTATCAAGAACGCAAGCAACAATAAATGTTGGTGAGGATGTGGGGGAAAAGGCACACTCATACATTGCTGGTGGGACTGCAAATTGGTGCAACTACTCTGGAAAGCATTGTAGAGATTCCTTAAAAAATGGAATGGAACCATCATTTGACCCAGCTATCTCACTCCTCAGTTTATACCCAAAGGACTTAAAATCAGCATACTATAGTGACACAGCCACATCAATTCACAATAGCCAAACGATGAAACCAACCTAGGTGCCCTACAACAGCTGAATGGATTAAGTATATGTGGTATGTATACAAAATGGAATATTACTCAGCCATAAAGAAGAATGAAATAATGGCATTTGCTGGTAAATGGATGGAGCTGGAGCATATCAGGCTAAGTGAAATAAGCCAATCCCCAAAAAACCAAAGGCTGAATATTTTCTCTGATATGTGGATGCTAACTTACAATAAGGAAAGGGAGGGTAGGGAAGAATAGAAGTACTTTGAATTAGACAAAGGGGAATGAAGGGAAGGGAAGGGGAATGGGAATAGGAAAAATAGTAGAATGAATCAGACATTACTATCCTATGTTCATATGTGATTACACGACCAACGTAATTCTACATCATGTACAACCAGAAGATTGAGAAGTTATACTCCATATATATATCAAAATATATCCTACTATCATGTATAACTAATAAGAACAAATAAAAATATAAAATAAAAATAAATAAAATAACAGTGACCAAAATAAAAAAGAATTTAGAAGATATCTAGACTTTCTAAAAAGGGATTGCATAACCTTAGCAAGTACATTGCCTCCCTCTGCAGTTCTCTATTGCAAATTCTTAACATTAGTCATTAATTCTATGATAGGTACTTGGAATTTGGTGGCCATTTGGCAATTAAAATTTTAAAAGTACACAAAGTAAAAGCTTAAGTGCAAAAAGGAAAAAGGAAGAACTGGTAGAGATGCACTGTATCACACCCACATGGTGTTTCTACCCGTGGTCCAATAGATGAAAATAGTCTCCAGAACATAAATACATAAAATATAAAACGGTAGGAGCATTCCCCATACCTTCAACCCCTCCCCTGCCCCTTCTCCCACCCTATGCTGATGGACTGTGCACCTGACAGAGCGGTACCCCATTGGCTGTAACCTCGGCGCCATGATTGGTCCGAGGACCGTTCATAAGCTGTTACACTTCCTGGAATAAACAGGCTCTGAGTCTCGCTCCGGCAGAGGAGTCTTACCAGCCCCGGAGTCTGGGTGAACTGGTTCTGCGACCGACCATCCCATACCTCATCCTGCAGGACCCCTTTTCATCCCCCCCACCCCAACTCGTGGGCAGACCCACGCGAGGCACGACATAAAATAACATTTTGGCGCCCACATGCTCTAGGGCCTACTCGACCTCTCGGTAAGTGAACTCGTGGCGGCCCCTGTCTTTCTTGACTTGCTGGTGAAGGTAACACCAGCCTTTCCGTAATTGTACTGTGTGTCTGTTTGTCTTTGTGCGTTTTTTCCTGTCCTCTTTGCTTTCAGTTTCTTTTCGCTGGTGTTTCCTCCTGCGTTTGGGAAACTTCCCCCATGGCTCCCGTCCGCGCGGCCATCCCGCTTCTCCCCGCCCCAGACGATAAAGTTAGGTCAGGGAACAGACTTCCACTTCCTGGTTCTTCTGGCAGTCACGCAAGGGTCTGACCAACCCGGTGGCTGGAACCACCATAAAAAAACACAGAAATGGGCTGGGATTGTGGCTCAGTGGTAGAGCGCTTGCCTCGCATGCGTGAGGCCCTGGGTTCGATCCTCAGCACCACATACAAGGCAATAAAATAAAGACATTGTGTCCATCTACAACTAAAAAAATATTTTAAAAAAACCAAAAAAACCACAGAAGTCCCTCCCAAAGCACTACATACCCCATCCTAAACATCACTTTACCTTTATGTCTCCTGAGACCCAAATTCGCATTCTCCTTCCTCTTCTCACAATCTCATGGTTTTTTTCTGTCCTCTTTGCTTTCGGTTTCTTTTCGCTGGCATCTCCTCCTGCTTTCAGGAAACTTCCCCCGGTGGCTCCGTCCACGCTGGCTGATTCCCCTTCTCCCAGCTCCTCCTCCTCTGCCCGGAGGCCCCTGGCTACCGGCCCTCTGTCTCTCTGATTGGCACTGCCCCCAGGGCGAGGCCCACGCGTTGGGAGAAGGCGTGAGTGACCACGCCCCTGGGATCCAGGATCCCATCCACCCTTGCAGAGATGAGGGATGCTGTGGTCCCGCCCTTCTGCCCGCCCCCGCATGGAGAAGTGAGCAAGAGTGCTGCTGTGAGGTGTCCCGCGGTAATTTTTGCGCCTGGCCGGGAGAAGGCAGGGTGCCAGGCGCGCTGCAGCCGCACCTCCTCTGCCCACAGCCATGGCCACACACCCCTGCCTCCAGCGAGCCGCCCTCTTCCTGGAGATCCCCTCCCTCCGCCCCCCTCCTATCTGCCCCGCCCTGCCTTGACCGCCCCCTGCAGTCGCCCCTCCTCCTCTCTACTTTGCTCCCTCTGCCTGTGACCCGCCCATTCACTTCTCTCCTTCCAACTCTTTTCACAGGACTCCACCCACCACCCATGCTTACATGGTTAATCTCCAGGCCAAGGGCAACGTCAGCCCCTGGATCCCCACTCTGGTCTCCTAGCTTACTCAGCTACGCAAGGCCTGTCAAGACGCTGGCCCCTCCACTCCCTTTTTTCTTCAACTTCTGGAGTCCTGGTCCTCCTCTCTCCAAACTCCCTTTGGTTGGTTCTCCCTTCTCACAGCAGTCCTCTCCACTCCCCAATACCCTCAGTGGAAGGCTTTTTACCTAGAACTTGTAAAAGAACGGGCTCGTGACAATATAACGCAAGGTCTTAATTTTTCCATGGATATGCTATCGGGCAGGGGTGACTTTACATCCCCCGAGTCGCAGGCCCTGGCCAGCAATCTTATTTACTTTGAGCAGGTCAAGGACAGTGCTCTTACAGTCCTACATAATTTGAGCCCTCCCACTCCTCAGGAACTTTTCAAAAATCTTATCCAATGTCCTGATGAATGGTTCCCTGATTTCTTGGCTCATGTCTTCCAGGCTGTTGAAAAGAAAGTAAATTTTAGCCCAGGCCAAGACGCCCTCATTTTGCAACTCCCCTGGGAAGGTGCCGATTCCACTTCTAAAGCGGCAATCACCCCAGTTAGACATGAGGACCTTAATAAATGGGTTTCTGCCACTAAGGAAGTTTCCACCCCTGACGACTCAGTTTCAGCCCTCACGGCAGCTCTCAAGTCCTGCTTGACTTCCAACATTCCTTCGGCCTTCATGGGCCACTGTCAAGCCCCTATCTGCTGGGGATGCAACAAACCTGGGCATATAGCCCACAACCGTCCCTCTAATCAGTCATCTGAGTTACCAAGGAAGCCTCGCACCCCTTGCCCTCGTTGCAAAAAGAGGTATCATTGGGCCCAAGACTGTCACTCCAATCCTTTAAACTCCAGCAGGGGCAACCCTCAATACCCTCAGTCACCAGGCTCACCTCACAAATTATAGCCTTAGTGTTGAGGCCCCATTAAGTAAGAAGGCCCCTGCCCCTCGGATCAATTGGACAGTACTTTTGCTCCCCACAAAACCTAGCATGACCATTTATCTCGATGGGAAACCCATTAAAGGTCTCATCAATACTGGAGCTGACGTTACTATTATTGATACTGAGACTGCCTCCCTGTTCCCCTCCTGGAAATCCACCAGCGGGCCTAACGTCCTTGGTGTTGGTGGCTCCACCCCCTCTCGTAAAGTTACCTCACAGGTGATATGGAAGGATCCCGATAGCAACTCTGGGTGCATACACCCTCTCATACCAACACACTTTGGGGATGAGATTTACTTTCAAAAACGGATGTAGTCCTTACCACAGATGACAGGGTTCCTCATGATGAGTTGATAGTCCATGACAAGATAGGCCTCTCTGAGAGGAACCCCCAATTCTAATGGCCACTGCCCCACTGTCGGATCTGATCTGCCTTAGTTGGGTGGACACCTCACCCTGCTGGGTGGAGCAGTGGCCTATCCTTGAGCCTAAGCTTTCAGCATTAAAACACCTTGTCCCCTAGAAACTCGCTTTAGGTCATATTAAGCATTCAACTAGCCCTCATAATTCTCCCATTTTTGTCATTCAAAAAAAAATCAGGCAAATGGAGATTATTACAGGACCTTAGACATATAAACAAGAAAATGGAAAAAATGGGCACATGCCAATGTGGGCTTCCTTTCCCCTCAGCCACCCCAATAGATCACTCATAGACACTAGGGATTGTGTTTTTCCCCATCCCTCTTCATGAGGCAGACAGGCCTAACTTTGCTTTTTTGGTCTGGGAACCTAACCATGCCAACCCTTGTGAGCGATATCAATGGAGAGTCTTGCCACAAGGAATGAAAAACAGCCCTACTATCTGCCAAATGTTTGTGGCTAAAGCCATCACCCCCTTAAGGAGTAACAGCTACATTACTCATTACATGGATGATATCTTGGTGGCTTGCAAAGACCAAGCATCTCTTCAAGCACTTCTGACTTCACTTATAAAAGATTTAGAGAATCCTAATCTTCATGTGGCCGAGGAGAAGATTCAAACTCACCCTCCCTTCTTCTTAGGGTTTTATTTTTCTTGGGTGATACGACCTATGAAACCCTCTCTTGATGTCCCTGATGACATCTCCTTGACAGAATTACAAAAATTATATGATATTAACTGGATTAGGCCATTCTTGCCGTTACCTCCAAAAGTACTTGAGCCTCTTTACAATCTGCTCAAAGGCAGCAAACATCCTTCTAGAAAGCTTAAGATTACTCCAGAAGCTTAAGATTACTCCAGAATTTAGAGGCACCCTAGCAGAAATTAATCAATTGTTCATATCTGCCCAGCTTCAAAGATTTGACCCAGTGGTTCCTCTGTCAGCTATAGTACTTCCCACCTTGAAGTTACTCTTAGGTGTCCTTTGGCAATGTGATGGACCTTTATTATGGTCGCACCCTCCCTGGAGCTCCTGCCATAAAATCACCAGTCTCACCAGTCTCACCTCACAAATTATAGCCTTAGCATTGAGGCTCAGATAACAAGCTAGATCCATCTTTAATAAGGAACCTAAAACCATAGTCATACCTTTTCATCAGGAACAAATTGCCTTCCTCCTACAAACTTCTTTAAACTTTCAGATAATGATGAAGGGATTTCTTGGGTCACTGTCTTCCCATCTCCCTCCTTCTAAACTACTGCAGACCCTACAAGATCTTCCATTGATGGTGACCACTCATGCCTTTCCCTCAGGCAAACCCATTCCTATGGCCCCTTGTGTGTTCACAGACACCAACACTCATCATCTTGGCTACATTATAATGGGATCTAATATAACAAATGATCAATTTGTCCAAAGGCATTCTGATTCAGTCCAAGTAGCTGAATTGACAGCACTTATCCTGGTGCTGGAAAGATATCAGACCATTTCCCTTAACATAATCTCTGATAGCATATATGCTGTCAAGTTCTGCTCTTCCATTGCTTATTCCACATTTAGGCCCACAGACTGTCCTGTCGAACAGCCTATAGCTACCCGGAAGGATATACTAGAAGTAAGAAAACAACCATGGTATATTATGCACATTTGCTCCCATTCTGGGTTGCCTGGCTTCCTATCAGAGGGAAATGCCTCTATTGACAAACTTGTAAGTCAGCCTAAAGTCATGATGTCCACTCTAGAACAAGCTAGAGCCTTACACCAGAGGTTTCACCTCTCAGCAGATACTCTTCCTCATCTATTGCCTGAAATTCCAATCCAATAATGCAAACATCTGATTCATACATGCTCCTCTTGCAGCCCATTGTTACCATTGGGCCCACTCCAACCACAGGGAGTCAACCCCCGTGGGCTGACACCCAACTCCCTCTGGCAGATGGGTGTCACTCATATCCCTACCTTTGGGAAACTTAAATTTGTACATGTGATAATTGGCATCTATTCCTCTCTTGTGTATGCTACTTCCCTCACAGGGGAAAAAGCAGCATATGTAATTAAGGCTCTGAAGCAAGCAATGCTATTCGTGGGCATCCTGTGGTCAATCAAAACAGACAATGGCCCAACCTATGTCTCCCTCAGATTGAAGGAATTTTTAACTTCCTGGGGAATTGCCCATACCAAAGGAATTTCCTATAACCCCCAAGGACAAACAGTCATTGAAAGAACCAATATCACTCTAAAGGAGATGCTTCAGAAATGTGATTCCACCAAAAAGGACCCTTCTTTGAGGTTGTTGGATGCATTATTTACCCTTAACTATCTCACTTTTGATAAACAAGGCCTCAATGCAGCAATCTGACACTGGGGTCCATTTACCTTCTCTACCCCCCTTCCCTTGGTACGATGGAAGGACCCCTTGACCCTTCAATGGAAGGGCTTGGACCCTCTGCTCACACAAGGGTAAGGCTATGCTATGCTTGTGTGCCCCCCCCAACACAGTCTAAGCCCCTTTGGATCCCAGCCAGGGATATACATCCAAGCCTCTCTCGATAAGACAATATAACTCCCCACCTGAAGAAAGAAGTCCCTTCTGTGAGTACCTAAACCAAAACTAATGTTGTCTTTGACCCTTCTATTCTTCAAAATGTGTGATCAGCTCTGTTAGATCCATCCTATTGGATTATCATAGGGCTTAGGGTTCTAAGCCTTCTTCTGGTCCTTCTCTTTGTCAAATGTATAAAAAGGCAATTAACCAAACTAGAAACTAAACAAGCTCTCTTAGTTCATACCATTAAAGAATCACAGGAACACAAGAAAATTCCCACTGTATGGATCGCAGCCCTCAAGAACATATAAGAAGCTCATGCACCCCATCTTAGCTGGAAACACAAGGCTTCATAGCTTCGGCTGACCCTAACCCCAAATCCCCACCCAACCTCATTACCCCTTCTCTTAGGAGAGAACTCATCTCGGGGCACATTCCCATGGGCTGTTTAGCCAATGATGGGTAAGATGCTCTGAAAGATGGGCACAATCTAAGACAGGCATAGTCTCTTTTGTCTGCTCCCCTCACTCGCACAGGCTGGTTAACCAATGACAGGTAAGATGCTCTGAAAGACGGGTACAACCTAAGACAGGCACAGTCTTGTTTGTTCCTCCCTTTTTCTCATATGCAACATGTAGGAGTCTGGAAATCCAGCAGAATGACTCTCTCCCATGAGGAGATTATCACAGATCCCTCCAACATGCTTGCTTATGGGCCACATAGGCCCTGTTGACCTTTCAAATAAAAGTAAAAAGGGAAATATGTAGGAGCATTCCCCATACCTTCAACCCCTCCCCTCCCTCTTTCCCCACCCTATACTGATGGACTGCGCATCTGACACAGAGCGGTACCCCATTGGCTATAACCTCGGGGCCATGATTGGTCTGAGGACTGTTCATAAGCTATTATACTTCCTGGAATAAACGGGTTCTGTGTCTTGCTCCGGAAGAGCAGTCGTACCAGCCCATGAAGTCTGGATGAATTAGCTCCGCGACCAACCACCCCATACTTTGTCCTGTGGGACCCCGTTTCATCCCTCCTGAGGACCCCTTTTTATCCCCTGGGACCCCAACTTGTCGGCAGACCCACACAAGACACGACATGAAACAACAAAATAGCTAGGAGGAAATGAGTTTGGGGTATTTATTACCTTTGATTTTAATAAGATATATGATATAATTTAATTATATATGTAACTTAAGTTTTAATATGGCTTTGTTTAATCAGCTCACAAAATCCTTGTGAGCTTAGGAATCAACTGCCCAGTCAGTATGAGGAGACTTCAGCAGACACTAGCTGATGGTGTGAGGGCCGGGGGTGGATGCTGGAGGGAAAGGGATAGGGTAGGGCCACTGTTCCTGGAGGCAAAGCCATGATCAGGTTAGAGGACAGGACCAAGGAACAAGAAGCTGTGGAAAGCCGTTTAGTCAGGAGCAGATGAAACAAAACCAACAAGCGCCCCTGGCTCAGCCCTGCGTGGTAGGTATCTCCCTCACCCTCATCTCAGGCCCCAGCCTGTAGGCCCCATCCCCAAGGAGGTTTGCTGTGACCGCCTGGCATCATGCTTCTCCTTTTTCACATCCCTCATCCCATTCCTAAGGACTTTCCAAACATCTGCCTGCCCTCCCCAGTGGCTCCTAAACCGTAAAGGTTGGGGACTGTCTGGGTCCTCCCTCATCCTCCTGGAGGCCAACACAGAGCTTGGCATGTCACTTGTACTTACGGCGTCAAACCGAATGGCTGGCTCCAGCCTGAAAATGAATCCAGGCATCACCCCCCCCCCCAGTCTTATCAAAGCCCCAACTTCCTCTTTGAGTTCAGGTTCAGATAACAAGTGCAGGTGTGCTGCACAGGCTTATCGACTGGGCAAATTTAGCAGGGTCACCTTTCAGATTAAAGACACTGTGGGAGGGGAAGTTAGAGCCTGAGGTCATGGAGGGAGACTCTGGGGCTGGTTTCCATGATTTCAAAGCAGTTTTGTTCTCTTATTTACTCACTCATTCATTTTTCATCCATTTAACAGACATGCTTTAAACACTGATGGTGCCCAGCCCTGCAGAAGGGCATCTGGCACCTGGTACCTGCTCCATGGGTTGTACAGGCTTCTGGAACCAGACAGATGCAGCCTCAATCTGAGTCTTTACTGACAGCCCTGGAAATTTTGGGGATCTTTTCTAACCTTGTTGAGCCTCATTTTCAACTTTTGTGAAAAGGGCTAATAAGTTCTATCTTCTAAGGCCATTATGGGGGCTATGGGCTATGGTGATAAAACACCTAAAATAACCAGCAGCTAGTGAGAGCTCCATTATCCTGGCCCCTTCCCACACTTGCATCCCTGCCCCTCCCACCACCTCCCCGAGTGGTTCTTACACCTCCTTTTCAGAGCAGTGTTTAAGCCACTTGAAAGGCTATGTTTGTTCTGCACTAGTGCCATTAGCAGCTTCTCGAGGTGCAGTGCCCAGACCACCAGCATCAGAGTCACCCAGGGAGCCTGTTAAGATGCCAGTCCCTGGGACTGAGGGAGTTTTATAGCATCAGGATCTTTGGGGTCAGCTCAGCAGATGGCATCACAGACACATTCCAGAGGCAGAGGCGTCTGCACTTGGCACTCCCAGGCTCTGAGAAGCCCCTTGGCAGCAACAATTTGTGCCAGAGGTCTAGACTTGGCTTGCAAAGAACCAGGATGGAGAGAGGGTCCAGAAACAAGTAAGCCTAGCAAGGGGGATAGGGGGGAGCAGGAGGTGTGAATGATGTTGGCACAGTGATGGGGTGGGAAGATGATGAAGGAGGTGCCACCTAAGCCCAACCATGGAATCTGCCTGGAGAGACAGAGGGTTCTAGGTGCCCCTCCCCAGAAGACACAGGACCCCACCAAGCCCCACAGGTGGCATTCTGACAATGAAATTCTCCATGTCAGTTCTGGCTTCAAATATTTTGTCCACTTATTAGATTATGTCCTGCTGACATTAATAGATGTTCCTGTGAGGGGGCACCACTGTCAAATACTTGGAAAAGAGTACAGGTGCTAGGGTCAGTCTCGCCTTCCATCCTGACTCTGGTCCAGACCAGGGGTGGAGCTAGGGAAGTCATGTGACTTTTTGGAGCCTCTGTTTGCTAGTCTGTAAAATGGGGATCACAAAGTCCACCTCTCAGGATGCTGGTCAGGAAATAGGTAATACCTCTAAAGTCCAGCATGAAAACAAGCACAGAGCATGCACTCTCTCCCTCCCCCTGCCCAGGCTCCAGAACAGCCCAGGCGGCAGCCGGCCCTGGCCCAGCGGAAGGAAGTCCACATCCCGTTGACTCGGCAGCTCTGGCAGTCCCAGTCCCGAAGCCACCCACAGTGATGGTGTTTTTGTCTGTGAGTTGTACTTTGATGGACAGCCTGTACTGAGCACAGAGGTTTGCATTTCCCATGGGGTGGGCAGGCGGGTCAGGAAGTGGGGAGGTACTGGGAGGCATAAGATCCAGAGCCGGTGGCCAGCAGGCGAGCCCAGAGAGTGCCAGAAAACCTGAGATGGATGCAGAAGTGGCCAAGGAAGGACAAGGGGACCTTGTTTAAGGCCCAGGTCCTTGGCATCTCTGCTGAAAAGGGTTGTGGGGCCCAGACCTGGGAAGTAGCCCAGGCTGCTGAGCAGAGATGTGTGAGTCCATGAGGCCCTGCTCATGGCGGCTGCTCTGCTTGCGGAGGAGAGCTGTATTACAGATGCCAGGAAGGGGCCAGCCCGGGGCTGTGCGCTCTGCTCAGAGTGGAATCTGTGGCTCCACGGGCAGCCCCCTGCTTGTCCCTCAGAGTGGAATCTGTGGCTCCACGGGCAGCCCCCCGCTTGTCCCTCATCTCCGTGGCTCCACGGGCAGCCCCCCGCTTGTCCCTCATCTCCGTCCCCACTCTATTTTTGGCACTTTTCTCTGGATCATCACTCTTGGGACCCCGTGGAAAAAGGCGGAGGCTTATGTGGACATCCTTGGCAGTAGGGGGACAGCTCCTGCCTCACATCCCCACAGGCTTTCTTGGAAGGTGCTGTGGAAACAGCACTAACAACTCTCAGCTCTGGGGTCTCTTGTAGGGACTTGCTGTGGCTTCCTAGTAGCAGAAAATTGTGTGCTCTACTGGCAGCCAATGTGAAACTGCTGGAGGAGAGGCTAACTGCCCCCACCTTCTGCAGGCAACCAGGGCACTTGACCGATGGGCTCTGGTTGATCAAAAGGGCCCAAGAGAGCCCTGGATTTGGAAGCAAGTTTCAAGTCATAGAGTTGTAAGGCGTAACTCCATGGTGTAAATCTTGCTGGTGTTTTTCAGGATTGCACTGTAGTTTACCCTCAATATCATGGGGAATTGGTTTCAGGACCCTCTACAGATACCAAACTCTGAGGATGCTCTAGTCCCTTGTGTAAAATGGTGTCATTTTTGCATAAAACTTGCTACATATCTCTTCCCACATACTTTAAATCATCTCTGGAGAACTTATAATGCGTAATATAATGTAAATGGTCATCATACTGTATTGTTTAGGGACTATTGACAAGAAAAAGAAGTCTATATATATTTGCCATGATTTTTTGGAATATTTTCTATCCACAATCTCTTAAACCCACAGATTCAAAACCTGCAGATTCCAAGGCCCACTTGTAGCTTGAAGCATGCGTCCTCCTCACTCCAGTCCACCAGCCCCTCCCTCCTGGGGAATGGCACTGCCCAGCTAATGACTTGGAACATGCTGTGACCCCCGGGCCTCTCCATGTTGGATCTGTCACCCAGTAGAGTCTCTGGTCTCTCACGATTGGCCGTGCCCCTCTCTCCAAGGCCCCTCCTCATTCTGGACCCTCTGAGCCTCTATCCTGCCTGCAAACCCTCCCCTGCTCTGCAGCAGGCTGAGCCCCATGGAGCGCAGCTATCCACGCATCACTTCTACCCAGAATAGTCGATCCATGCCCCGCTCCAACATCAGGCCCTGGTCTTTCTCTCAAGTTCTTTATCCTTTGGCCATAGTGGTCAGGAGAAACAGGACAAGTCCCCCAGGCCCTGCCTCAGGGGCTTCCATCCTGGAGAACAAAGGCTCAGATAAATAGGTCATTACCAAGGTATTCATCACCATGGAAGAAATGGACTGCAGTTTGAGGAACTAGAGGTTTGAGAAACTTGTGCAGGAGAGGCCCTCTGAGGTGGCCTTCAGCCATGACCCAACTCCCCTGCCCTCGTCTCTGCCCCTCTGTCCCTCACCATTGGCCATGTCCCTCTCTCCAAGGCCCCTCCTCGGTCTGAAGCCCCTGAGCCTCTATCCACACCTTCCCCCATCAGAACTGTGTCTGTAGTGGATGCAAATGGACCCTGGCCTGGGCTATGGCGCCTGCAGCTTTCACCAGCCATCATCCCTCCACAGCCAGCTGCCCAGAGGCCAGGGATATGGGCCCCTCCAGGAGTTCACCCCTAACCTTTGCACAATGCAGAGAGCTGGGGCTTCCTTTCCTCAGCCTGATGCTGGACCTTCTGGGTCAAGCTGAGAAGACCAGCCCTCCTTTCCATTAAAATCACAGGAAAGAAGGAAAGAGCAGCTCCCCTAAAGCAGGAGCTGTGTGGAGAGGTTGCCCTGGAAAGACGAGCAACCTAACACTCTTGCAGAGGCAGCCAAACTCCTTTCTGCCAGCACTATGGTCCTCAGGTCCCCTCCCCGCAGCTTCCTGGATTCCAGTAGGCGTGGCCAACACTGTCCTTGGCTCCCACACTCCCCAGCCTAGATGCCACTGTCTCCCCACCCACACGATGGCATATAGGAACACAGTTGACTCGCGAGAATGTGAACTGAAAGGCTGTGTAAGCCACGGTGCGTCCAGTGCCAATCTGGCTACCAGCAAGGGCTTTCTAAGCTTTCCGTGGACCAGCTTGGCACCTGAACCCATCATTCAGATAGTAAGGTGCCCTCTGGCCTCCCCCAGCACCTCTCTGCTCAGTGCTGCTATTGGGTCAAGTATAGGTATCCCTCACCCAAGGGAAACCCACAGCCAGGCCCCCGGCCTGTGCCCACCTCCTCCCCAGGGCTGGCCAGAGGAAGGTGTGTCTCCTCGTTGGATCTACAGCCCGAGAGGCCGAGCTAGCATCTCCTCTGCTCTATTTTGTGTCTCCCACCTTCCTGGGTCCCCAAGCCAAGCAGTCAGGACAGCCACTTGTGAGCAAGACATGACTCACTTGCCTCTGGTACTTGATTAGTGGCTTTGGTCTAATTTCATGGTCTTTTTTTAAGAAAACATCTATCATGCCTTGACATAGAGCAGACACTGGACTGAGGACAGACATCATGAAATTCTCAGTGACCCACCCTGTGGGGATAAGCACTATCGTCTCCCCAGCTTTATAGCTGGAGAGGTGGAGTGACCTGTCCAAGCTTCTGTGCCTGGGAAGGATGGGGGTGTGCCGATTCCAAAGCCTCTGTGGACACACACACCACACTGCGCTTGGGTCCCGCCTGCCACAGCCTTTCCTGGGGACTCTGGCTCCCTAGTCTAATTTTAGGAAGATGCCCAGCAGCAACAGGGGGTGGCCAAGAGCTGCCCGTGGAGCAGGGCTGGCCAACAGCACAGCCAGCCTCACCCCTCACTCCAGGGGCAGAGGCTGACAGTGTATAAATCCTGCAGCTTCTGGCTGCCCAGCTGGGTGTGTGGAGGGAAACAGGGAGGCCCCAAGGGCCCACAGGCCAGCCTCAGCAGCCAAGTGGCCATGACTCTAGAGCAGGAACTGATAGAAGATAGTCAAGAATGTTCCTGCAGGGTGATGCTCCATCCAGCCCTTTGCCTGCGGTGCCCTTCAACTCCCTCTGCTTGGCCGACCCCACCTCTGCTCAGGCCTCTTTCGTGGGAAGCCACCCGTGATTTCCTCCCTGCCTCCTAGACTGGATTGGGCACTCATCTCTAATTGTGCCTGTGCCCACATCTTGGCCCTTATTACATTGCTTCTGATGGTCTTTATAAGACCTCGAATTCTCCCCTAGACATGGGTGCTGACATGGCATCTTCCTTGTCTCTGGGTCCCTCTTGCCCTGCAAGGACTAGCAGTCCCCAGTGCCAGGGTGAGGTTTATACAATTATGTGGAGGGGAAGGGGGTGACAGCTAGGTCTGTGGCTGGTGACAAGTGCTGGGTCTTCTTGGAGATGAGACCATCTACAGGAATAAGGTGCGAAAGGTCCCTGGGGAGATAGCTTGTCCCTATGACAGTCCTCACAGCCATGAATGTTTTATCTGCAGGTACTTTGGCTTATCCCACATTTCTTCAAATAGAATCTGGGTCCAAAGGCCCCAGGCAGCTCTTCTGAGTATGTCTGCTTTCCATCATGAGCTGAGCTGATGGAAAGGACTCTGAATGCAGCCCTGGAAGGCCCTAGGTGTGCAGGTAAGGGAGCATTTGTGCAGTCAGGGGACAAGCACAACATAATACTGTGATCAGGGCTGAGCTGTTGGCTTCAATTCCACATTTCTTGCTCCTGAGACTTTGAAAGTTAAAACATACTGTACACTTGCTCGGAGGACACACAGAGTCCTAGTCATGTTCTAAGGAATCAGTTTCCTTGGCTATGAGCTCTTCCAGTGGGGTGGATTCTGGAGCCGATGCCAAGTCCTCCAGGACTGGGAGGTGGCATCCATCATGTGGGGATGGGGAAGGAGCCTCCCTTCTGCAAGTGGCAGGTCTCTGAGAGCTGGTCATAGTGCTGGCCCCACCCAGGCAAGGGCGAGAGATGCCAGCCTGTGTCTGTAGGACAAGGCTCTGCCCTCTGCAGTGAGGGATGCTGGGAAGCTGACTGTCCCACGAACTGGCCAAAGGAAATCCATTCTACATCCCAGACATCTGGAGGCTCATCACTAAGACTCAGAGACTTGTAGACAGCTGCCAATCTGAGGGACAAGACATGTTAACAGAGACAGGTGTATCAAGAGCAGGAGTCCAAGAGAAGATCTCAAAGAAAAGAAAAAAGGCAGAGGGCCCAGATCCGCCCTCAGGAAACTTCACAGGTGTCCAGCCAATGGGAGACCAGGGGCTGCTAGCCGCTAGCCACTGGGGAGCCCAAATTCAGGGTAAGAGTTGCTCCAGAGACACCAGCGGAGGCAGCCCTGCCCAAGAGTGGCCTGGGCCCACCTCAGTTCCGCTCCAGAGTTCCTGTGGACCAGCAGGAGCCACAGAGGGCCCAAATTTGCCCTCAGGAAACTCCACGATGTCCATCCAATGGGAGACCAGGGGCTGCTAGCCGCTAGCCACAGAGGAAGGCATACCCAGGTTAAGAGTAGCTTGCAGAGATCCCAGCGTGAAGAGGCCCCACCCAAGTGCGCTCTGGGCCCACCTCAGTTCCGCTCCAGAGTTCCTGTGGTCAGGCGAGACAGAAGGCCCAAAGCTGCCCTTAGGGAATGCTAGAGGTGCCTAGTTGAAGGCAGACCAGAGCCTGCTAGCTTCCAGCCCCAAGGGAGCTCACATTCACTGTAACGTTCACACACAGACTCTTCTGCTTGTGACCCTGCCTAAGTGAGACCTGGGCTCACCTCCAGTTCCACTCCAGAGTTCCTGTTCACCAGCAAGAGTGCAAGAGAGGGGCAAAACAGCCCTCAAGGGCCGCCTCAAGAGCCCAACCAAGGCCACTCTCACTACCCTCTAGAGGTATATCCACTACCTCCGCGACCAACTTTAGTGGCAGTAGTGCCCATCTGGGGACATGGGGGAACAGAAGTAGCTCCAAGGTGAGACACAGGTAATCTGGAGTGTCAATACAAGATTATAGGATAGAAGCCACAATACCTCAGATTGGTATTTCAAGAAAGGAAGATACACAATCAACATGAATAAACAAAGGAAGAAAGTACCCCAAATAAATCTGGATACCACTGTAACAGAATCCATTGATAGCACAGTTGTTGAAATGTCAGAGAAAGAATACAGAATGTACATAATTAGAATAATCAGTGAACTAAAGAATGACATAAGTGAACAATTGCAGGCAAAAATTGATCAATCCAACAAAGACATAGGAGAGCAAATAAAGGCAACCATCGATCATTCTAACAAAGAGATTAGAGAGCAATTACAAGTAGCAAAAGATTACTTTAAGAAAGAGCTAGAGATTGTGGAAAAAAACAATCAGAAATACTTGAAATGAAGGAAACAATAAACAAATAAAAAACTCAATAGAAAGCATCACCAGTAGACTAGATCACCTGGAAGACAGAACCTTGGATAATGAAGACAAGATGTACAATCTTGAAAATAAACTCGACCATACAGTGAAGATAGTAAAAAATCGGGGCTGAGGTTGTGGCTCAGCGGCAGAGTGCTTGCCTCGCATGTGTGAGGCACTGGGTTCGATCCTCAGCACCACATAAAAATAAGTAAAAACAAAAATAAAGACACTGTGTCCATGTATAACTAAAAAAAATATATTTTAAAAAAAAGATAGTAAAAAATCATGAACAGAACATACAAGAAATATGGGACAGCATCAAAAGACCAAATCTAAGATTTATTGGGATAGAAGAAGACACAGAATTTCAAACCAAAGGAATGCACAATCTCTTCAATGAAATAATATCAGAAAATTTCCCAAGTATGAAAAATGAAATGGAAAATCAAATACAAGAAGCTTACAGGACACCAAACATACAAAATTTCAACAGATCTACACCAAGGCACATTATAATGAAAATGTCCAACATACAGAATAAGGATAGAATTTTAAAGGACACAAGAGAGAGGAACCAGATTGCATACAAGGGGAGGCCAATTCGTATCTCAGCAGATTTTTCAACCCAGACCCTCAAAGCCAGGAGATCATGGAATAACATATTCCAAGCCCTGAAAGACAATGGATGCCAATCAAGAATCCTATATCCAGCAAAACTGAGCTTCTGATTTGATGACAAAATAAAAACCTTCCATGATAAACAAAAGTTAAAAGAATTTACAGCAAGAAAGCCTGCACTACACAGCATTCTTGGCAAAATATTCCACGAGGAGGAAATAATAACCAACAATGAAAATTTACAAAGAGAGGAACTACACTAAAGGAAAGACCATTCAAAAGAGAAAACAACTCAAGGTAAAAACCAAAAACAAACCAAAATGACGGGAATTACAAATCATACTTCAATAATAACCCTGAATGTAAATGGCCTAAATGCACCAATTAAAAGACATAGACTAACAGACTGGATCAAAACAAAAAGACCCAACAATATGCTATCTTCAAGAGACTCATCTTACAGGAAAAGACATCCACAAACTGAAAGGGTGGGAAAAAAACATATCACTCACATGGACCCCGCAAACAAGCAGGAATTTCCATCCTCATATCAAATAAAGTGGACTTCAAACCAAAGATGGTAAAAAGAGACAAATAAGGTCATTTCATACTTCTTAAGGGAATCATACATCAACAAGGCATAACAATCATAAATATCTATTCCCCAAATAAGGGGGCTTCTACGTATATCAAAAATATCCTTCTCAAATACAAGAATCAAATAGACCACAACACAATAATACTGGGAGACTTTAACACAGCTCTCTCACCATTGGATAGATCTTTCAAACAAAAACTTAAGAAAGAAACCATAGATCTCAATGAAACTATCAATAATTTAGACTTAACAGACATATATAGAGTGTTCCACCCATCAATGAGTGAAAACACTTTTTTCTCAGCAGCACATGGATCCTTTTCCAAAATAGATCATATGTTATGTCACAAAGCCAGTCTTAGCAAATACAAAAAAAGAGATTCTACCCTGCATCCTATCTGACCACAATGGAACAAAATTACAAATCAATGACAGATTAAAAAACAGAAACTACTTCATCACCTGGAAACTAAATAATATGCTATTGAATGATGCATGGATAACAGAAGACATCAAGAAAGAGATAAAAAAATTCTTAGAGGCAAATGAAAACTCTGATACAACATATCAAAATCTTTGGGATGCCATGAAGGCAGTGCTAAGAGGAAAGTTCATAGCACTAAACTCAATCATTAGAAGAAGTAAAAGTCAACAAATAAATAAATTGACTCTTAGTCTCAAAGCCTTAGAAAAGGAAGAACAAATTAACACCCAAAGAAGTAGAAGACAGGAAATAATCAAAATTAGGGCTGAAATCAATGAAATTGAAACAAAAGAAACAATTCAAAAAATTGACAAAACAAAAGGCTGGTTCTTTGAAAAAATAAACAAAATTGACAAACCCTTAGCCACCCTAATGAAAAGGAAGAGGGAGAAAACCCAAATTACTAAAATTCATGATGAAAAAGGAAATATCACGACAGACACTACTGAAATACAGAGGATAATTAGAAACTATTTTGAAAATTTATACTCCAGTAAAATAGAAAACCCTGAAGACACTGACAAATTTCTAGAGGCATATGACCTACCCAAATTGAACCAAGAGGACATACACAACTTAAACAGATCAATTTCAAGCAAGGAAATAGAAGATGCCATAAAAGCCTTCCAACCAAGAAAAGCCCAGGTCCAGATGGATTCTCAGCTGAGTTCTACAAGACCTTCAAAGAAGAACTAGTACCAATTCTCCTCAAACTATTTCATGAAATAGAAAAGGAGGGAACCCTTCCAAACTCATTCTATGAATCAAGTATCACCCTGATTCCAAAACCAGTCAGAGACACATCAAAGAAAGAAAACTTTAGGCCAATATCCCTGATGAACAGAGATGCAAAAATTCTCAATAAAATTCTGGCAAATCACATACAAAAACATATCAAAAAATAGTGCACCATGATCAAGTGGGGTTCATCCCAGGGATGCAAGGTTGGTTCAACATATGGAAATCAATTAACGTAATACATCACATCAATAGACTGAAAGATAAGAATCATATGATTTTGTCGATCGATGCAGAGAAGGCATTTGGCAAAATACAACATCCTTTTATGCTCAGAACACTAGAAAAACTTGGGATAGTAGGAACATTCCTCAACTTTGTAAAAGCTATCTATGCTAAACCCAAGGCCAACATCATCCTAAGGGTAGAAAAATTGGAATTATTCCCTCTGAAAACAGGAACTAGACAGGGATGCCCTCTCTCACCACTGCTATTCAACATAGTCCTTGAAACACTAGCCAGAGCAATTAGACAGATGGAAGAAATTAAAGGGATACGAATTGGAAAAGAAGAACTCAAACTATCATTATTTGCAGACGACATGATTCTATACTTAGAGGATCAAAAAAATTCTACCAGAAAACTTTTAGAACTAATAAATGATTTCAGTAAAGTAGCAGGATATAAAATCATCACCCACAAATCAATTGCATTTCTATACATCAGTGATAAACCCTCTGAAAGAAAAATTAGGAAAACTATCCCATTCTCAATAGCCTCAAAAAATAAAATAAAATACTTGGGAATCAATTTAACAAAAGAGGTGAGAGACATCCACAATGCAAACTACAAGACACTGAAGAAAGAAATTGAAGAAGACCTTAGAAGATGGAATAATCTCCCATGCTCCTGGATAGGCAGAATCAATATTGTCAAAATGGCCATACTACCCAAAGCGCTGTATAGATTCAATGCAATACCAATTAAAATCCCAACATCATTCCTTATAGAAATAGAAAAGGCAATCATGAAATTCATTTGGAAGAATAAGAGACCCAGAATAGCCAAAGCAATCCTTAGCAAGAAGAGTGAAGCAGGAGGCATCACAATACCAGACCTCAGATTATACTACAAAGCTATAGTAACAAAAACGGCATGGTACTGGCACCAAAATAGACATGTAAACCAATAGTATAGAATAGAAGACACAGAGACGAACCCACTTACATACAGTTACCTTATACTAGATAAGGGAGCCAAACATGTACACTGGAGAAAAGATAGCCTGTTCAACAAATGGTGTTGGGAAAACTGGAAATCCATATGCAGCAAATTGAAACTAAACCCCTATCTCTCACCATGCACAAAATTCAACTCAAAGTGGATCAAGGATCTGGGAATCAGACCAGAGACCCAACGCCTAATAGAAGAAAAAATAGGCCCAAATCTTCATCATGTCGGATTGGGACCATACTTCCTTAACAAGACTCCTATAGCACAAGAAGTAAAATCAAGAATCAACAAATGAGATGGATTCAAACTAAAATCTTCTTCTCAGCAAAAGAAATAATCAATGAAGTGAACAGAGAGCTGACATTCTGGGAACAAATCTTTGCCACACACACATCCGATAGAGCACTCATCTCCAGGATATATAAAGAACTCAAAAAGCTTAACACCAAAAAATCTAACAACCCAATCAATAAATGGGCCAAAGAGCTGAACACAAACTTCACAGAAGATATACAATCCATCAACGGACATATGAAAAAATGTTCAACATCTCTAACAATTAGAGAAATGCAAATCAAAACTACCCTAAGATTTCATCTTACACCAGTCAGAATGGCAATTATTAAGAATACAAACAACAATAAGTGTTGGCGAGGTTGTGGGGGAAAAGGCACGCTCATACATTGTTGGTGGAACTGCAAATTGGTTCAACCAATCTGGAAAGCAGTGTGGAGATTCCTTGGAAAACTTGGAATGGAACCACCATTTGAGCCTGCTATCCCACTCCTTGGTCTATACCCAGAAAACTTAAAAATAGCAAACTACAGTGCTACAGCCACTTCAATGTTTATAGCAGCTCAATTCACAATAGCTAAACTGTGGAACCAACCTAGATGCCCTTTGATAGATGACTAGATAAAAAAAACTGGTATATATACACAATGGAATATTACTCAGCAATAAAAGAGAATAAAATTATGGCATTTGCAGGTAAATGGATGGAGTTGGAGAATATCATCCTAAGTGAAATAAGCCAATCTCAGAAAACCAAATGCTGAATGTACTAGTTGATAAGTGGATGCTGATCCATAATGTAGGGAAGGTCATGGGAACAATGGTGGAACTCTGTTCACAGGGGTGTAAGGGGGTAGGGGGTATGGGGACAGTAAAGGTGGTGGAACATGATGGTCATCATAGCCCTAACTTTATGTATGGCTGCATATATGTTGTGATTCTATACAACTTACAACTAGAGAATTGATATGTTATCCTCTATCTATGTACAATGAATCAAATTGCACTCTGTTATCATGTAAGCCTAAATAGAACAAATAAATAAATTAAATATGAAAAAAAATAAAAGAAAAAAATCAGTTTGTTTAGAAGGAGGGGCTAAAGAGATGAGTTTGGAACTGATGACTTAGGAACATTCAGGAAATTCAGAATCTAATAATTAGAGAAGACAAAGGTCTGGCATGGAGGTAGCAGCATCACCAGGAGAGGTAATTCTTACCAGCATTTTAGAGCTTGTGGCTGAACGTGGTAGGCAGAATAAGGGTCCCCAAAGATATCCATATCCCAACACCTGTAGCCCATGGCTGTGCCATGCAAAGGGCACTCTGAAGATATGACTAAATAAAGACCTTGAGATGAGGTGACCCTAGAATGTGAAGGTGGGCCCCATCTAATCACGTGAGTCTTTAAGTCTGAGACGTCTCCCAGTTGTGGTCAGAGAAATAAGTGGCTCTGAAAGAAGGGCTGAACAGCTGGCTCTGAGGAGGGAGGAGGGGCCCTGGGCATGGGATGGGCAGCCTCTGGAAGCTGGCAAGCAGCAAGGTGATGGATTCCTCCCCAGAGAATCCAGAGAGAGGCACAGCCGGCAGCACCTGTTCTCAGCCCAGTGACACCTCCGTGTTCATAGTCATGCACTGCTGCAGCAATAGAAAGGTACACAACAAAGGCCCCTCTGAGCTTCACCCTCTTCTCTCCACCACATCCTGCCGCCACCAGCCAGCTGCAGCTCTCCAGCATCTCTGTGCATCTCTCCTGCACTGTTGCCATCACCTTCTGCTTCTCTGAACTATCGGCCTCCCCTCCAGCTGGGCTCCCTGTTTAAAGCTGTTCTCTCTTTACTCTCTTCCAAAATTCCAGCTTAGATGAGGAGAATTCCAACTTCAAACTGGTCTTGACTTCCTACTGTGAAAGGAAGTGTGTCTGATACCTTCACTGGCACACAAGCCAGTTTCCTTCTTGGTTAGCCATCCTGGATTTTTCTCTGGAACTGCCTTTCCTTTCCCTGCCCCTTGACTTAGCTCATGTGGCCTCCATGGCCAGTCTACAGATGCTCAAGTAGCATCTCTGCTTTTGCTCACCGTGCTTGGTTCTAAGGTCTAATACTCCACTCCAAGGTGGCTCACTGCCTGACTTGGCTTTTTCTGGGATGCAAAGATCTCATTCCATCTTGTCTTCTGCCTGCTGCTCTGCCCAGCTTGACCCCCTGTGGTCCAAGCTAGTTAACCCAGGACAGACTTGGGGTGCTTATCTTCACTGAACATGTTCCCTCAAGATGAGAAGATGGAGAGGGCATCTGAATTTGTGCTACTACCACAAATTATCATAGACTGGGTGACTTAAGCAACAAAAATTGATGATTACTCATAACTTTGGGGGTAGGAAGTCTGAGATCCATGCTCAGGTGCTGGTGGAGGCGCTCCTTTTGGTTTGCAGATAGTCATCTTCTTGCTGTGTCTTCCCGCAGAGAACAGAGAGTGAGCAAGTTCTCGTGTCTTCTGATGAGAGTGCTAGTCCCACTCATGACCTGATCACCTTCCAAAGCCCCCACCTCTTAATACAATCGCATTGGGGGAGGGTGAGATTTCAACATAGGAATTTGGGGAGAAAACATGCAGTCCATAACAGGTGAGTCAGGGCAACAGGAACAGCTGAGACCTTTGACAAGTAATCCCAAAGGCTACGTTCAACAGCACTTGACAGTTTTCTAATCATGTACAAATCTAAGAGCACATTCAAGTCTCCAGTAGCTAATTTTAGCAAGAATCTTTAAATCCAACTGCTGACATTTATTAAGCACTTAGACCTTAACACAAATCCCAGGAGGTAGGGAAAAGGCCAAAAGTTTCCTTACAACTCAGCTAAAGAAGCAAAATTGAATGAGAAAAACTAACGGAAGCTGTAGTTCTCAGGCACCGCAATCATGCACGTGAATTCTCCTCCTTACTACCTGCCTCTGGGGCAAGTGTAATCCAAGTGTGGCTTTGAAAAGAGGCGACTCCACAACTGGCATCTGATACTACAGCCTGTGTTCCCACCACACAGCCAGTGGAGGGACCAGTGTTCTTTCCCAAGGTGATGGATTCCAACCTGAGCTGCACGGACTAGGAAACCCACTCTCATTTTCCCACATAGAGGCAGCTCACTTCTGTGTGCTTGGGCTGAGATGTATTGACACTGATCATTATGGACTGTTGTGTCCCACGCACTGGAATTCCTATGTTAAAGTCCTGACTCTCGGCACCTCACAACGTAACCATGTTTGACCAGAAGATCTTCAAGGAGGTCATGATGAAGCCTATAAGGCAGTTCCTAATCCAATACAACCAGTGTTTTTGTAAGAAGAGGAAATTCAGACATGTGGAGACACAACAGGAATGTGCGTAGACAGAGGAACACCCATGTGAAGACACAGCAAGAAGGCGGCCATCTGCAAGCCCAGGGAAGAAGATGGCACCTTGATTTCAGATTCCCAGCCCTTAAAACTGTGAGCAAATAAATCTGTTGTGTGAGCCACTCAATCTGTGATATTTTATTCTGGCAGCCCTAGAAAACGAATACTTCAAATTCATACACACCTACTAAAATAGTTAAGAAAGAAACTGACGGTAGCAAGAGCTGGGCAGGATGCAGGGCAACTGGAGTCCGCATTCATTGCTGGGGGCAAGTTGCCTGGCAAAGCCACTTTGGAAAAGCAGTGTGGCAGTTTCTTGTGTGGTTAAATATGCAGCTGCCATATGATCTATCAATTCCTCTCCTAGGTGTTTACCCAAGTTAAGTGAAACTTATGTTCACTCAAAACCCTGAACATAATAATTATAGTAGCTTTATGAAAAATTACTTCAAATTGAAAGTGGCCCAAATGTCCTTCAACTGGTGAAAATCCTGTGGAGTAAACTGGTCTATCAGACAAGGGCACCCCCTCAACAATAAGAGTGACAAAATCGGTGGATTTCAAAAGCAAGATGCTAAGTGAAAGATTTCTCAAAAGGCTATTATTTGCACAATTCCACCTATATGACACCCAGAGGATGGTGGAAATCACAGGCCTAGGACACTGGTCACTTGCAGGACACTGGTCACAGGCAGGGCTGGCTCTGCCTGGAAGCTCGAGGGCGGTGCAGCTGCTTCGGCCCCTCATGCAATTCACCCAGACAGAGCGGGCCCCACCCGGGACCCCTGACAGCAACATGGAAAATGGAGAGGGGACTCTCCAGCCACTGGTCCTTCCAGGGAGGACGTCATGCCTGCTGGGCTCTCAGCAGTGCTTAGTGGACGCCTGCTAGGTACACTGCTGAGCCAGGTGGTTGGTTTGGGCCTTTGTGGACTTAGACAGAAACCAAGCTCAGTTCCCCTCGAGTGGTGGGTTTGTATGAGGGGCACTTGCCAGCAGCCCCTAGGCTGTCAGCCTGCCCGTGTCACAGAAGGGGATGCTCCAATTGCTGTGGCCACAGAGCAGGGCTTCTCTAGAACCGGCCTTCCGCTCACCCTTGGGTTTCATTAGCTGGGATCCACACGACCAGAGCTACCCTCTATCCCTCAGACCTAAGTGTTCCAAAATGTGGGTTTTATATTCTTCTGGTATGGCAAGACCAACAGATCCGGAGATGCCTACCATTGAGAGAAGAATGTGTTAGATGCACAAATCTCAAGAGAAGGAGGTGGACCACAGCATGGGGGCCATGGGGAAGCACCAGGGTCAGGCAGGAGGCAGAGCAGGAGAGAGACATGGCAAAGGCCTCTATTGCAGTTTCCAAGGGAACACACAGGCAAGGCTGGCTAGGCAGGTGCCGGAGTGGCTGGTTAGAATCATTTCCCTCAGCTCTGTGCTGTCAGCTGGACCTGGTACCTGTTCCTGTGTCTGGTACCTGGAGTAGAAGAGCTCCACAAAGGCAGGGCCTGCTTATGAAAGGGTGCTCTCAGGCAAGTAGCTTGCTGTCTTTGAGGTTTGGTTAGCACTGCGAGGGGCCATCCCCCAGTGGGGAGCAAGGCCTAAAGATGCCAAAAGTTCAAAAGTACAGATGAAAAAATGCAATTAATGCAAGAAGCCCTGGGCTGCACAGCAGAAGCTCACACTCTGCTGCCTCTCTGGGATGACCCCTCCCTCCTACAGGATCTGCAGTCATCTCCACCTCACACCCTGGCTGGCCACTTGGCAGTGTGGAAAACCAGAGGGAATGGAATTTTCCAGAAAAGTTTGTGAATGCAGGTACATTGTGAGGTTCCCCTGTCCCTCCCTTGTTGGGTTTTGCTACAAGAAAGAAGCCCCATCAAACTGTCCATCACACGACAAGTATATTCACAGCTATCACCTGGCCAAGCCTCACATTCAGTTTGTGACCTGGTGCCATTGTCTCCATCTCACTGATGAGGAAACTAGGCTCAGAGAGAGGGTAGGATGGACCAAGGCTTGGCGCTATTCAAAATCAAAGCTCCCTTTGTGGGAGGCAGAAGGAGGGGCAGCTAAAGAGGGCAGAGGATCAGAAGCCTCCAGAAGCTCACGGTCTTCTTGGGGAGATCAGTTGAAAGAGTGCAAAGCCAGAAGGATAACATTAAATTCAGAGCCAAGGAGAGAGCACAAGCTGGAAAACAGGAAGGCTCAGAGGGTGGAAGGGGCCAGGTGGACCTGAGTGGGTAGGCTGGGGTGCACAGTAGCCTGGTGTGATGTGAAGGATCTGGGGGAGATGCTGCCTCCAAGAGGCCAGGCCCCAGAGGACTTCAGATGCCCAACTAAGACAGAGAGCTGTATTCTGCCATATTAGGAAGTCTCCAAAGATCCTTGAACAGGCTCCCGAGCCAGATGGAGTGAGGTTTTAATCCCCCACTTTATCACTTACTAGCTGTTTTACCCTCAGCAAGTTACTTAACCTCTCTAAACCTCAGTAGTCTCATTTACAAAACAAGGTTTAATACCAGGAATTAATATCCCCAGAATTATTGTCATGAATAAAGAAAGGCTGGGGTGTAGCTGGGTGGTAGAGCACTTGCCTGGCATGCATGAGGCCTGGGTTCCCTTTCCCACACCACACAAAAAAAATTTTTTTAATTTAAAAAAAATCAAAAGAGTTAAATAATCATGTAAGGCATTTAATCATGGTCAACACACACCAGGTACTCAGCAGCAAGTACTCATTGCTTGTTGGAAAAGGTACTTAATCTGAGCACCAGATACTTCATCACTAAAATTTGAGAGATAAAACTGTCGACTTGTTTAAAAAACAACCACACAAGTTTATTTGACTTACTGAACTAGGGGAGTCCCTACCCAACATCTTAGTCTCTGTAGGTGGAAGTTGGGGAGGGGGTTGACAGGGTCTTAAGTTCTCAACTGTGTATTTTCAAGGGAGTTCTTGAAGGACTGGTTGGGTGGGCAGAATCTAGGACATGGGACCTTGGGGCTGGGAGCACAGGGAGGCCAGGCTGTTAACCAGCAGCTCTTAGCTGTGCCTGGCTTCTCACAGCAAGTGGCCCCTGCAGCCATCAGCTCAATGATTTTACCTCGACCTGTTTTTTTAGCACCAAAAACAGAAAGCATGCTTTGTCCCAGTGTTCTTTCCCACAGGAACAGGAAGGCATGTTGGTTTAGCAAGAATAAGAATATTTATCTCACAGAAGTTTTAGGAAAGTTAAGTGGGATAATGTGGGAAATGTACTTAGCAGTCTCTAATGGACATAGCTGTCAATTAGAGCGACATAGAAAATAACCAAGGCAGAATGTGATAGAGCAATGTACGGAGGGCAACCAATCGTCCCATTTTGGGAGTGGGGGTGTTTCTGAAATGGGGAACTTCCAGTTTTAAAACCGGAACAGTCCCAGGCTGTGGAATTTTCACTGCTAAAACCAGGTAAGTCAGGTCTTGTTGGTCACTCAGTTCAAGACAGCAAACTCAACTTACCCATAGACTGAAATTTAATTAGATTTTTTTTTTTTTTTTAAGCATCAGAAATGTCAAAAAATGTTTGCAAGTCCCAGAGCAGAGAGGGTGGTGCCTGGACCACGGGAAGTGCGTCCGTAGGGGCAGAGCTCTGTCTGTCATCTAGTGTTTTCTAGAACCCTGTTGAGAGCTCTGCTTCCTTCAGTCTTTTATTCAAAGAAAAAACTGAACTTGAATGCAGACTCCCTCAAAATTAGGGTTAAAACCAAGTTAGATGTACCCACCTCCCATGCCTCTGTGCCCAGACTGAGGCTGGCTCCTCTGCTAAGTGGCTCTGTGCCAGGGCTTGGACAGCACAGGTCCCCATGGTTGTCACGTGCAAGAACACATGTTCACAGCCACGTGTAAACCAGGAAATTAAGGTGTGGGGGTGGCAGGAAGGGGCTTGCAAAAGGTCATGCAGCTATGAAGGCACGGAGCAGCTGGGACCTGGGGTTGTCAGGAAAGAAAAGAGAGGTCTCTCCCTGGCCTCCTGGGAGTGGCCATCCACTGCCCTGTGGGGTGATCAGATCACCAGGATTAGTGAGTCAACAAGACTTTCAAATCACTCTTGAAGGTGAACAAGTCACCGTCACTTCTCCTTGGGGTTTGTGAGTTACTTTTCCTTCCCTGGCTGAGAAGCCAGTAGTCTACACCTAATTGAGCCCAATGCAGGGGCTCAAGTTTCCCTGGGTCATCCATCGCTTCCAGCCCCCTGCGGTCCTAATGGGTGCTCTTTCTAGGAGGCGCAGGATTTGCAGCCACTCCAGAGATGGGGGTGGGGGTGGGAGTGGGGCACTTGGCCACAGCTGAACAGTTTCCCTCCATCCTGCACCCAGGCACAAGGCCCCCTGCAAGGCCCTAACCACCCTGATCTTATCTCTTCCTGGGGAATTTTCCCACAACGAAGCAGGAAAGGTCAGCAGCCTGTCCTGGGAGGCTGGGGCAGGCCTACCTCCTTTGCAGGCTGCAAGAGGCTTTGGGAGGGGCCCCTGAGCCTGCGCACACCTAGGTGCTGCTGGGCCCTTGTGTCCTAAAACATACCAGGAACTCTTAGTGGGGAATGCCACCAGGGTGCCTGGCTGACAAGATGGCTGAGAAACAGGTACAGCTGGAGCTTTCCTTAAGCTCCCACTTGATGGAGTTTAAAACTGGCTCAGCCTGGGGTGGGCACAGGGTCAGTAATGCTCACCCTACACTCGGGTCTAAAATGCCACCTCTTTGTGATTCATGCACCATCTCCATTACTTTGGCCACATTCCTGTTGCCTCCAGTACTGTTATGCAAATTTTTAAATTGAACTATTTGTTTTATTCTTCAATAATTTGAAAAAGCATTGGCAGAGGTAAATGGAAAACCAATATTAAAGTATTATACACAGAAAGTCACAATCAAAATTACTGACTACTCCTCAGCAACGAGAATGCACAACGGATCACTCAACAGCAGCATGAGTGGAACCCACATGCATTAGGTGGGGAAAGGCCTCGGCCCTGGCAACTCCCTGAGACTGTGATGCCACCCAAAGACAGACTAACCTGCTGTTAGGAGTCAGGACAGGGTGTCCTGGGGAGGAGGGAGAGTGGCTGGACAGGGGCAGGAGCCCAGAACATTCTGTTTTCTAAGATTCAAATGATCAAATTGTTTCTCTGTCAGGTGCTGGTTTCCCAGGTTGCTCTGTTTGTGAGAAAGTCATCCAGTTTAACATCCAGTGAACATCAACTGTGATGCTGAACTTCATTACCCACCGCCCCCCAAAAAAATTAAAAATAGATAGAAATGGAGCAAACCCACTGTGGGGCATATTCAACTCTAGCCAGAAAACATGGAGGCTGAAGCTACTTCCACCCTGGGGAAGAGGGTAACCAGGTGTCAACAGGGGCTGGAGGTTGCACTGGCCGGGCTCTGCATTCTTCCTCATACGATGGCATGGCCGAGCTAGGAAAGAAGCGACTTCTCACTGTGACCTAGAACTTGGGAAAACATTGAGGGAGGAGGCTTACTCCCAGCTCCAGGTAAATGATTAAAATGAGACCAGGTGGCAGGCTGGGGACCCCCCCATGCAGGATGGGAAGCAGGTGGACAGGCTATAGTGGGGTGGGGGCTGGGGAGCCAAGTCAGAACTGAAGCTTCAGGGCCAGGGCTGAGCCTGGTGGGATGGTCTTGTCACCGCAGCTGCACAGTTGAGGAACAGGCTCTGGGAACTTTGTCCACTGCCCTGAATTCGCAGGGCACCACCGGCCAGGTGTGCATGGCTGGGCACTGTTTACTTCCTGGACTTCAGGTCTGGTGGAGAAAGTGGATTAGTGGCGCCACCTTTCCAGGACAAAGGGAGCTGGTGGAAAGGACTGGATACCCAGTGCTGTGCCATTTAAGTGTCCCTGCCCCAGGTTCTAAGGCTCCCACCCCAGACTCCAGCAGAGAGCCCCATCTGCAAGGAAGGGCCTGAGCCCAGACGCCACGGGGACACAGGAAAGCCCCAAATCCCCACGGGGCCCCCATTCCTAAGGGCTGAGCCTGAGCTCCGGGGGGCCCTCTGCCCCACTTCAGCTGGTTTAGTATTAAGCGTTAATGATTAAATAGGGGTTCTCCATTAACCCGTGCGGGCCTTTGTCTCTGGGCCGCCTGGGAGCCTCCTCCTTTGAAATGCCACATAAAAATGATAGATGCCCTTTTCCTCCCTCCCGGGGTCGCCAGGTCCTGTCTCCCTTTAAAGTCTTAGTGGCCAACACAGGGCGTGCCTTATTTAAACACAAAGGCCTGAGGCTGCCCAGGCCTGCACAGGAGCTGCCGGTGGGCGGACCAGCCTGGAGATGAGTACGCGCAGCTGCAGGCGGCAGGGACCACTGTGGTCCCCAGAGTTACCACAGCTGGACAGGGACCCGGGCTGGACAGCGCCTGCTGTCCCCGCGAGCAGAGAGCCGCAGAGGCTTTGGAGAGCCCTAGGACCCCTCTGTGTGTCAAGGATGCTGTTGATGCCCTATGGGGCAGGACAAGGCTGGAGGCGGCAGAGTCTCTTTGAGGATTGGAGGAGAAAGGATGTGGGTGCAGCTGGCCGTTCCAGGGGCTCACACCTACACCACGCAGGGTCGCAGGATCCACAAATCCATAGCGTGGCATCCCTCCGAAGCTTATTAGAAATGCCCTATGACTAGATCCCCAGGTGACCTGCGCTCGTTCATTAGAGAAGGCTGGTCAGCATTGCCGGTGGTTTTTGGCAATACGGCAGTACGCTGGCTGAAGGGTACTGAGAGCTTGTGGGTCCAGCCCTGCTTTAGGCATCTTATGTATCGAATCCTTACACGGCCACATGCATCACTTTCCTGATGAGAAGGTGGAGGTCCCAGAGGTTTGGCACCTTTTTCAGAAGTCACATATCTAGGGATTAGAAGCCCAGGCTGCAACAGGGTCACATGCAGCTCCCCCACCCCAACAAAAACCTTGTAGGGAGCTCTCCTGTGTCTGTCACAAGTTGAGGATTGTCCTTGGGAATGACCAGAGGCCAAATCCTGGAGGTTTAATCTAGCTAAGGTGGATCAATAGGAACAGTCTTGTCCAGATTGCCCCCCACCTCCTGGAGATAGACACCCCGTGGGCCTCCTCCCCAGATCCAGCCTCAGGAAGAAACAGCCCGGGTAGATGAACCCAACCCCCTCTGCAAACACCCACCCCAAGTGTTCCATGACACCATGAAAGGGTTAATTTAGGGCTCCGTCACTACATAAATCTGTGTTTATCTGCTGCAAAGTAAGCTATTTAAGTTTCTGATTTACAGTCCTCGGTTTTCATAAAAGTCAGTCATTCCCAGTAAAAGAATGTGGGTTAAATTTATAGGATCTGCATTAGTCTTTAAAGCCTAAAGCCGGCCTATGACTCACTCTCCATAATGTTTTTGCTCTAGTCCGGAGATATTCATGTGCAAAGAGAAAGATTCAGATCTGTGCCCTGAAAAATAAGACTTTTGGAGGGAACTAATTATAATGGCGTCAATTGTACTATGCTTGTAAACTTGCCGTCAGCAGGCCCCCCTGGAGCCTGTTTTCCAGGGGTCTTATTCCGTAATAAAATGTGCTCTGGTTTGCAGCTTGGCATATAAGACCTCCACTGGTATGAGCAAATGTTTTTTCCTACCAAATTATTAGAAATAAACAGCCCACCAGTGGAAAGGCAGAAAAAATTATAAGCAAGGAAAATAAATCTTGGAATGTTTGCATTTAGTGACTTTAATAAAATCGGTCACTTAGCCCAGCAGCCCAACTGACTGAATGGAGCCAGCCTGGTATTTTTATTTTAATTTGAGTTTGTGTTTTGCCAGTGTGAAATGGGGTCAAGGCAAGACACCATGGAAAAGGTCTTTGATGTCGCCTTGAAAAATATTTTGCACTGTGACTTCATGGTACTTAGTGTCCTTCTCACCCCCCACCCCCAGCCTCCAGCTTGAGGAACCAATGTCTAACCATGACACGTAATAAAATACAGACATCATCAACAATCCCCTGTCCAACTCCCGCCCTTCCCCCAACAAAGTCAGAATTCAAGACAGAATTACCTTTAAAATTAAAACGCTGATCAAGATAACAATATGATTAAAGGGGATGCAGGAAACCAGCCTTTTAAACTTTCTCCAAAGCAAAGCCAAGGTAAGGGACCCCAAGTGCAAGAGGAGGGGAGGGAAGGAAGGGCGAATGGGTTGGGCTGATGGCCAGTTCAAATTGAGCTGGGCTAGGAGTGGAGGCTTGCCAGTGGGTAGATGGAGAAAGTCGGTGGAGATGGATGATCGTGGAGAGAAGCCAGTTCTTCCCATGTGTTGAGAGAACAATGTGATGAGATTTGTAAGAGCTTTCATTCAGTCTCATTGTGGGTAAAGGGAAAGTCTTAGAAATTTTTGTTCTTAGAAATTTGTTCTTGGTCAGAGTCGGGAATGTGGACTGCAGTGCTAGTGTGTCGGTCAGATGGCAGACTCGCCCTCGACAGGGAAGGTAGCGGGTGAGTTGACAGTGGATTTCAGTACCTGGAAACAGAGCACTCAGTACCAGTCTGCATGGGGCTCATTCGTGGTTCACCGTAGCTGGGCCTTGTCCAAACTCACCTTCACCTTCACTTCCACCTCGGTGTAGGGTATTGTTGTAGGTAACTCTCCATGATGGATAAAATGTAGTCCTGCCCCAGCCGAGTTCCATGGGGCAAACAACATGCATATGGTCTACTACAGCAGAGCATTTAGAAAACGACAAGAGCAACATGGAGGGAGATGATGTATGAACCTGGAAACCAGGAAGGCTTCCGGGAGGAGGTGGTGTTCCCACGGTTCTTGACGTCTCAGTAGGAGTTGGACAGGGAGAGGAATGGAGCAAGGATGACCTAGGGAGGAAGAAGAATGGATGAAACATTTGCACAGAGTGCTGGCCTGCTTGGAACGGGGCAGAAGGCCTTAATGTGTTCCTCATGGGAAGCGTGAGGACTGCAGGCCAAGGTAGGGATCCATGAGCTTGCTGAGGAATCTGGACCTGGCCCTGCCAGTCCTGGGGCCTTCTCTGACCACTGAGTCAGGTGGGTGCCCGTACTTGTGGCCCCAGAGTTCACTCCCCCTCCTTCCCTACAGGACTTTTCACTCTGTGGCACAATGTCACGTGTGTCCTCCCTTTGGCACCATGAGCTCCTGAGAATCTTGTTCACTGTTATAATCCCAGCCCCTGACACCGTGCCCAGAGCATAATAGCAATGCAGGAAATACTGGAATCAATGGAGTTTTTAATAATTTCATTATAATGAATTGAAGACTTATAGCAGGTGACAGAGAGCTTGGAGCTGGGCTATGGAAAGCTTGGATCTTGCGTCTGAGGGTAGACCGGAGTAGGGTAGCCAGGAAGCACAGACCCATTTGCAATGGCCAGGAGTGGGGGGCTGTGGTCTGTGGGCAGGATTAGGGGCTCCTACAGACCACGATCACAGAGCCCAGGAGGGAAACCTCCCAGTAATAGTGTTGCATCCCCCCGCACCTCTCCCCAAGAAGTGCAGCCCAGACAACTCTGCAGAAGCAGCAAAGTTTATTGAGGAAATAGGCACACAGGCCAATCGATTGGGGTCAGCGTTCCTTTCCTTCAGAGAGTGACCCCAAAGTGAGGGTTTCAGAGGTTATTATAGGGTGGGTAGCTACATGACTCAGGAAAACATGATTTGGCAGGTATTCAATCTATAGTTATTTACAGTTCAACCATGACGGCACCTCCTATGTCCCTTTTCAATTCCTGGAACTTTAGGTAACGGGCCAGGGGGTCTGGCAGCCTGTGGTTTTGCCCCCCGCCCCCATCCGTGAGAAGCAAGCATAGCAAAGCATTAATCACAGAAGCACAAAGAGCAGGTTAGCTGATATGTGCAGGCCTGAGCCAGAGTGACTCCATTTTGAGTTTGGATTTTACAATACCACCACAGATAGGGACACCAGCGGGCAGAGTGGTTTGGAGATGATGGCAACCGAATAATCCCAGAGAAGAAAGAGGAGGAGTCAGCTCAGGATATGCTGTGGTCCAGTGCACCCTGCCTCCCAGCACTGTCTGCACCAGCAGGTAGGAATTTTATACAATAGCGTCCACACAGCAAGTACAGACAACAAAGGAGGAAGCCAAGGGCAAAGCCGGGAGGTTGCCCCTTGTGAGCAGATGGAGCATCAGACACTAGATCTGAAACTCCCTCTACCGTATTAAAATAAGTAGAAATAAATTCTCTACTTATTTCAGTTGAAATCACTTTGGACTCCCAGTGAGTCAGCCAACTTTCTTCTGACCTTGTTTTGATCTTAAAGCCCCATAAATTGGGGTCCATTCTAGACATGTGAAGGGTGCCCTGCTCCAGCAGCACATTGAGACATAGCTTGGCTGACAGGAGCCTTGAGCTTTGTGTCACATGATGAACAATGCTCTTGAACAATGAACAGCCCTCCCCTCCGCAGGCTCCCATGTTAGCTCTTTTGCAATAACACCCACTGTCTGCTGCAAGAGTCTAAAAGCAGGTGCTTTCTGCCCATATGTTCAAGCTGCTTGAGGAGATTTATGGGGAATGGAACAGAGGGGTTCATCCTCATAGCCAGGGAGCAAGAAAATGGAAATGCAAGGAAGGTCAGGGTGCAATGGGAGAGAGAAAGGGACCAGGTTGGAGTGAAAGCAGGAGCAGGAAATTGTGGACTGGGGGAGACTGGCCTGAGGTTGAGCTGCAGGGAGAAGGTGCTTCTGGAGACTGAGAGAGGAATCAGGTGAGTGAGGAGCCATTTCCAGGGCTTCCTCCTGGAGAACCAGCCCAAGAGCCTCGTGCCCTTTGGGGTGGACAGAGAGGGAGTGAAGGGCCCAGCCAACAAGAACTGAGGAACTTTGAAGATGAGACGGAGGTTTCTGTTAAGCCCAACTCTGGGCCAACAGTTGCCTCCAAACCTTCTGCCCAGATCACATCGCCAGAAGAATGGGAGCGAGATTCCTGGGTCACTCACCTCCAGCCCCAAAGGAGAATCCAGGACAGACTGTCCTCATTTCCCCAGGAGAGGGGTCAGAAGGATGGGCATGGTAGTGGCACACTGTGTATAGTCCTTCTACACAAGGACTGAGACAGAAAGATTGTTTGAACTTGAGTTCAAGGCAGCCTGGGCAGCATAATGAGACCCCCACTCAAAAAGGAATAAGGGGAAGAAGAAGGAGGAGAAGGAGTTCCCAGGTAGCCTCAGGTATGTCTCTAATGTGTAAGAAACTTCAGGAATCTGCATAGGACATCTTGTTCTTGCTCTGGTCTTCATTCTGTGCGGTGGTCAGCACTGGCCACTGAGATGAACTGACCTTCCATTGCATTTCTAGAAGGAGCCGTGCTTGTGCAGGAAGGACCCTCTCAGCAGGAGCAGTGATCGGGAGCAATGCAGCAATCCTGCAGGATGGGCAGGATCCACCAAGAGTTAGGGATCAGTCTTGGCAATGGTGATGTCTTGGAATCCCCAGGATTCCAAGGGCTTGACAAATTTAAAGACATTTAAAAAGAACAGTGCTTTGTTTTTTGTTTGTTTAACTGTAGTGTTCCCCAAGGGCCCACTGTAATTGAAAGCTTTGCAGGGAGGTGTTATTGAGAGGTGGGGTCTAGCGGGAGGTCTTTAGGTCACTGAAGCTGAGGGCATGCCCCCCCCCCCCAGTTCAAGACCTGTTTTGCTCTTCCATGGGCTATGGGAATGATGAGCCACCATGTGCTGCCCTACTCAGAGCTGAGAGCTGATGTTGACCAGCAACCTTGAACCCTTCTTAATGTGCTAGTTACCATTCATCTATCTCTGTTTGAAGAAATGTCTACTCAAGACCCTTGCTCATTTTGATTTCTGCTGTCTTTTCTGTTGTTGCTTGTTAAAGAGTTCTTTATGTAGTCAAGAAAGCAGACTTAGCAGATGTGTAACTTGCAAATATTTTCTCCTGTTCTGTGGGTTTTCCCTTTCATGCTAGCGGCTCTTGATAGAAAAGTTTTTAATTTTGACAAAATCCAATTCATCAATTTTTCTTTGTTTGATTGTGCTTTCTGTGTCTTAGCTGCCAATGAACCCAGCCATGAATCCTGTCTCCATGTTATGTCTTAAGAGTTTCATAGTTTTAGCTGTTGTATTTATATCCAGCAGGAACTGTTACGGAGGTGTGGCTAGAGGGAACCGATGTAGAATGAATGGTGTAGAGCCTCAGGGGCAGCCAGGCAGGGACACTGTTGCTCTCCCTGGGCCTAAGACAAGTGGAATATGGCCAGAGCTGTGCAAGAAGGGTTGACTGTCACTGTCCTTGGCAGAGAGACACCCTACCCACAGTACCTCCCTGAGGAGGGAATGGGGAACTCCTCTGTTTTCTGATCCTTGCTGGTACCTAACTCCTCACCCCCCTCACTACTGGCTGCATCCTAGCAGCAGGAAGAGGGCAAGACAGCTGGCAGATGCCATTATATGGTCAGTCTCTCGGTGCTGACCACACAGATAAGGAGGGGAGAGTGGTTCTGGAGATGTGGCCAGCAGAAAACCCCACAGATGTGTAAGTCCTAACCCTGAGGACCTATGAATGTTCTCCCTTATGGCAAAAGGGACTTTGTAGATGGGTCTTCTCAGATCTTGAAATGGGGAAATTGTCCTGTATCATCCAGGAGGACCTAGTACACTCGTAAGAGTCCTTGTAAAAAGGTCATTATGAGAGAGTGGATGCTTTCAAGATGCCTGCCTACTGGTTTTGAAGATGGACGAAGAGACCATATAGCAAAGAATGCAGGGGACCTCTAGAAGCTGGAAAAGACATGGATGTAGATTTCCCCCCAAAGCCTCCAGAAGGAGCTTGGCTCTGATGATACCCTGATTTTGGCCTAGTGAGACACCTTTTGGACTTATGACCTCTAGAAATGCAGGATCATAAATTTATTGTATTTATGCCAAGAGGTCAGTGGTCATAGCAGCAATAGGGAGATTACAGAGGAGGGGCAGGGAGAGGTTTCCTCTACCTTGGACCTGGATTACCAGCATGGAAGAAACTCCAGGTCACCAAATCTCATGAGTTCCAGTCCCTGGTTTGTTTCTTGAGAGGGAGAGAAACTGCCATAACTGCCTTTGGTGATCGAATGTCACAGGATCAATCAGAAAGGTAAATCACTCTGAGTGATAGAGGATCAGGAATTTCTTTCAGAAAATGTGTCATAAAATACCAGAAGCTCATAGAAAATTCTATGCAAGGTGGTTGCCTCTGGTTGAGCCCGAAGTTAATTTCATTCAGTTAAACCAGCAGCCAGCGAAGCAAGAGTTGGATGAGGAGAGAAAGGATGAGCTGGAACCCACGAGGACTAAGTGGGAGCCAAGCTGGTTTCCCAGCTTTGATAGCATTGGTCATCTGCTGAAGACATTGTGCCCTCTGCCACAGAAATGCACAAGTACCTGGCCCAGGATCTGGGGATGTGGGAATCCACAGAGCAGCAGGTACACTTGCAGCTTCCAGCCAGTAAAGTTGGACAGCAGAGCATGGGCACGAGGTGCCAGGGAGCACCAGCCCAACCCGCAGACAATAAAGTGGTTACCAAGCCACTCATGTCCTCTGATATCTCAGTGGCCAGTCCTGACCTAGAACCATACAGGAAGAGGAATTCTGGGAATCATGGATTCATCCTATCTAGGTTGATACATTTTGAAATCAGTGGTGGAGGTTGACCTCTGTTAAGTGACTGCTGTGTGTCAGGGCCTGGACTGCAGCTTCATGGTCTCGTTTAATCTGATCACATGGTCAATGACCTCCATTTTAACAGCAAGGAAACTGAAGCTCAGAGAGGCTTTCCTAAACCATGCGGCTACCTCCAAGAATACACAAACAGCCAACGAGTGCAGGGATGCTCAACATCATTATTCATTAGGGAAATGTGTATCAAAATCACATGAAAGACCTCCTACACATCCACAACCACAGGATGGTTATGATAGAAGAGACAGAAAGTGACAGTGTTGTCAAGGATGTGGAAAATTTACAACCTTTGTGCACTGCTGGTAGGAAGGGGAAATGGTGCAGATCACTTTGGAAAACAACCCGACAGTTCCTCAAAATGTTATGCATAGAGTTATCACACGGTCCAGCAATCCATGCACAGGTATAGCTCAAGGGAAATGAAAGCAAGCATCCATGCACAAATGTTCACAGCAGCCTTATTAGATTGGAAATGACCCAAGCGCCCATCAACAGACTAATGGATAAATAAAAGATGGCCTCTTTACAATGGAATATTACTCAGCCATGAAAAGAAATAAAGTATTAACACATGGTACAGTAAGGATGAACCTTGAAAACATTCTGCCAAGTAAAAGAAGCCAGACACAAAAGGCCACATATTGTGTGATTCCACTGACATGAAATGTCCAGAACAGGCAACTCCATGGAAACAGAAAGATGATTAGCAGTTGCATAGAGCTGCTGGTGGGAAGAAAGAACAAATGGGAAATGATGCTAATGGAGACAGAGTTTCTTTGGGGGTGGTCAAAATGTTCACTAATTCACACTGATGGATTATAGCGATGGTCACACACCTATGTGAATGAACTGGAAACCACTGACTTGACGGGTTCACAGTCTCGTAGTTCAGTGAAGCTGTTTTAAATATCGTGCTACTTTGTAGGGAGCAAAGCACAGAATCCAGCAAGGGTTTTTCTGCCTGCAGAGCCATGCTGCCCCTCAGTGACCTTCAATGTCCCTGAGCAGAAGTGCCCAGGGAGCTTGTTAAACATACAGACTCCCTTCCCGGAGTCCCTTCAGCAGAGGTGGTTGGGTTCGGGAGTCTATGTGCTTAACAAGCTCCCCCGGTGAGGGGCACACAGGTGGTCCGAGACACACCTGGAAAAACACTGCCCTGCTCTGTGTAGGATTTCTGCATCTCAGAGCCAAAAATGGCATCTGGGAAGTCAATGAGATTAGAGAAATGAGAAATTGAGGGGGTCTAATTTTTTTATAGAGGGCATGATGTTTTTCTCACTCAGAAAATGGGTAGAGGGAAAGAGGGGAAGGGTTTAAGGGCGAGCTGGTGGAAGCTCAGGCACTGGGAGCTGCGCTGGCAGGATCTCTGGTGCGGGACTGGGCCAGAGACACGTCTAAGGAGAGGGGTGCACTGAGGAGAGGAGAGAGGCAAAGGGTCTGTGGAAACCACTCGAAAGAGGAGAGAGCACACACTCTCACACTGGCAGGGAGTTTGCCTCCTGCCCGGGGCTTCCTGGGTGACTTGCTTCATCGTCAAGTGTGATCCTTGAGAGAAAGAATTGCAGTGAACTTGAGGTAACATCAGTTCTCTGGGGCTTTTTTTTTTTTCTGAAGAACTAATCTGAACGAGCGTGGAATGCACCCCGCGGTGGAGGTTAAACTTCAACCTTTTCTATGAGGTTCATCTTCGTTCCCTTTACCTTTTCCTTGAAGTGGAAATGACTGATGCTTAAGCAACTCCAGCTATTGAGTAATGTTTATTCAGACTGCAAGAGAACAAGATAGGGCTTAAAAATAAGGTGGGAATTTTCCCTTTGAATGGCACAGGTCGAGCCTTTGAAAGTCAAGTGTATTCCCAATTGCACGGCACAATAAAGACGGAGGAGCTGGCCAGGGAAAGGTCTGCCGAGTTGATCAATGCTCAGCGGTTAAGTGGAGCTCAAACACTCTCACGAAGCCACCTGAGCTGAAGCCCCTTGGTTATAAATATTGACTGAGCCCTGGATTGTTTTGAGAAATATCTTACATCTTGTGTGAGCCTTTCAATCCAGGAACTGGAGAGCTTGGTAAATAAGCTTCTAAAGCTCAGGAAACCGGCGACTCACCATCTCATATTCCAAACTCTAGATATGCCAGCTGCCGCCTCAGAGGTAAGTGGGGGCTGGCAGGGAAAAGCAAGCGTCCCCCACACTGGTAATGATGGTGGTGGTCCCTGGAGGGCCCCAAGGTGCTACCCACCCACCATTCTGAATGTGTGGGCTTTTCCCCATCATTCAGCTCAGGGGCCCGTGGAATAGTGGCTGCCGGAATTCACACCAACCCAAGCACACCCAAAGATTTGGCGTGGCACATACCTTTTGTTCTGAAATCACCCAAGCAAAACTAGGCAAGAGTAATTACTTCTTTTTCTCTGTTTTGCTAGGATAGCCTAGAAATTGAATTGGTGACCTTTGAACTCTGGACTAAACATGAGGCAAGGGACCTACACCCTCCTGGGAAGCCAGAGAGTGTTATGAGCTACAGGGTCCTGGGTAATGGACCATCCACAAGCATTTGTGGGTCAACTATAAAAAAAAGCAAAACAAAAATAGCCTTTTCCTCCTCTGATGGGGCAAGGTAGGGAACAGTAGTTGGAGCCAAGAGTCTTCAGGAACGTTCTACTCACCATGCCTTGATCCCGGAGCCTGCAAGAAACAGGTAGCATTCTACACAGGACCATCAACCCCACGGCCAGATGTTCCCTCTGGACTGTGACCAGCTGCAGGTGAGCTCAGGCCCAGCATGAAAGGTAAGCAGGGCTGGCAACATTGTCCTGCATTTCCAAATGGGGACTTCAGCACTGGTTTCCCTAGACAGAGCTGAGGGTCTGGGAAGGACTCAGGGACACAAGAGTTGGCTGGTGCTCCTGGCTGCTTTAGAGTATGGACTGTGGTCTCCAGAGCACCTCCATCTCTTTGTGCATTTACATTTTTATGCCCCACCTCTCCCCACCCCTTTCAAACATTTTAATAAAATTATCTTTGAAAAGTCCCAACCATTTCCTTACAACTAAGCAACAAGAGCATTTCCCCCTTCCTTAAGTGTGTGGCATCTGCAGAAAAAGAAGAGAGATTTATCAGGAGACCAAAGCAAGAGAAGACTGCAAGGGCTGAGAACAGGGGCAGCTGGGGCAGTACCTGCACCAGAGCTGCCTACCCCTGGCTGCTCATCCCTTGCACCCCTTAGAGGGATTTTTGAAAAATTTAAATATCGTTCACATGCTATGCAAGCCAAACTTTTCAAGTGCACAATTCAAAGGCTTACAGTTCAGTGGTTTTTAAAAAGCCATCACCACTGTCTAACTTCCAAACAGTCTCAACACCCAGAAAGAAACCCCCTGCCCATCAGTGACCACTCCCCAATCCCTCCATCCTCTCCAGCCTCCCAAGAGTTAGACAACTGCTGATCCACTGCCTGTCTCTCTGGACTGGCCTATTTGGCCACTTAGTATGATTGGAATTGCCCAGACTGTGACTATCCTCTTCCATGTGGCCTAAGATTCCCAAGGTCATCCTGTGGCAGCTTGTTACACTTACTGCTCCATATGGCTGAGAAACATTCCATGTGTGGATTCACCATGTTCTGGTCGCTCATTGGTCTGTTGATAGCAATTGTGTGATTTCTCCCCTTTGGGGCAATTATAGGTAAAGCTGCTATTCACATCTGGATACAGCTTTGTGTGACTGCCCCTTCCTCAGAGCAGCCACGTTTAGAGCATTCGAGATGCAGAGAGGACACCTCGAAGGGTTTGCTCTGGTTAGGAGGATGAGAGAAAGGAAGGAATGCTGAGACTTACTGAGCTCTTGCTTTGAGCTAGGTGACATGCCTCAACACCGTGCAGTAAATTTTCATTTTACAGATAAGAAGATTTTGTCAATAAAAAGAGAGAGAAAACAGGTTTCCCAAGAACGCATTGCTGTTGAATTCAAAATCTAGGGCAACTTCCCTGGCACCCGGCTGCCATATGCAATTCATAATGGCTAGAGGATAAAGGTCAGGTGTCAAATGATAGACTAGCGTTGGTCAGCTTTCCACTGCTCTGACAAAATCCAGAGATAAACAATTTAAGGAAGAAAGGTTTATTTGGGTTCATGGTTCCAGAGGTTTCAGTCCATGGTCACCTTGCTCTGCTACCACTGGGCCTCTGGTGGTATCACACATGATAGGGGCAGGGCAGCCGCTCATCTACTGGTGGCTGGAAAGCAAAGAAAGACAGGAAGGGACTGAGGTCCCAATGGCCCCTTCTAGGGCATGCCCCCAATAGCCTGGCTTCCTCCCACCAGGTCCCATCTCCTCAAGGTTCTACCACCTCCCAGTCTGGGAATTTCAACCCATGGCCTTGGGGGGACCTCAGATCCAGCCCACATCACTGGGCTCTTCAGAATCACTCATCATGAAACTGGAGAAATCATTTATCTACAAGTATAGAAAATTAAGGTCAAAAGATTTTTATGTGACTTTGTCAAGATCACACAACTTGAAGGTGGCTGAACCAGGGCTGAACCCTCAGTCTCTTGGGAGATGTCCCTGAGACATCTGGCAAGGACTTCTGCATTTGTCAGAATTTGCAGAATGCAACCTCCACCCCACAAGGCACTGGTGAGGAAAAGCAAGTGTGTTTTCTGTCCTCCTGGAGTCGACATCTAGGAGGGAAAGACAAAAGTTAATAACAAGAACATGAGTGAGGATAGAATTCTGCAAATGTCATAGGGGCAGCATGTGTTGATCATTCAGGTGTGTGTGTGGAGCGGGCACAGGACCTAGTCAAGGAGATAAGGAAAGCCCTGGATCACAGCCATCCACCCGGAGGGAGGCCTGGCTTCCTGTACCCATCGTGAGGTCTGGGGGCAGCAATTCCATATGAGTAGCTGGTGCTGGTGAAGCTGTCCAACACCAGTGTGCAGGAACAACTACCCCTTCAGGAGGGCAGGAGTCACCTTGGGCTTTATGGAGAGGAGAGGGAGTGATCTGCAGCTGGAGAGTGGAGACAGGCGATGACTCCAAGGGGTGGCTCCTGGGTGCAGTGGCAGCAGGTGGAGGATTACCAGAATAGACCTTCACCTTTCTTATCTAGGAGATGCCTGTCTCTGGCTGGCTGTCCATGTTCTCATCTGCAGTGAGTATAAGAATGGCTGTAACAATGTACAGCTGACTCTCACCGCTGTGGTCAGGGTGTGGGAGATGGAGTAATGCTCCCCCACAAAAATGTCTACATTCTAATCTCCACGGCCTGAGAACGTGATCTCCCACGGCCGAAGAGACTTGGCAGATGTGACTGAGTTAAGGATCCTCAGACAGGAAGATTCTCCTGGTGGGCACGAGGTAATCACAGCATCCTCAGAAGAGGAGACAGGACGCTCAGAGCCAGAGAAAGAGCTGTGAGATGGATGCAGAGGTTGGGGGGACTTAAGGAAGGGACCCTGAGCCAAGGCATGCAGGCAGCCTCTAGGAACTGCAAGACAAGGAAACAGCTCCCACCTCAGCACCTCCAAGGGACACAGCCCTGGTGGCATCTTGACTTCAAGATTCTAACCTCCAGAACTAAAGGTGATAAGTTTGTGCTATCTCAAGCCATGGCATTTGTACTAATCTGTTATCTCAACCATAGAAAATAAATACAAAGGGTTCAGTGAGGTCCCTGCTGTGCAAGTTCTTTAAAGGAGAGCCTCTGGGAGAAACTGGAAGTGTCCACGCTGCTCAAGAGCAAGCCAGGGTGGGGCTGCTGCTATACCTACAATAGATCCCTACGTGAAGATGATCCTCCTGCCCCCACCAAGGCCTAAAGACAGCACAGGGGAGGAATTGGGAAGGTGGACAGACACAAGGGACCCATCTCCTTTCCTCCACCTCTGGCCTCTGTCCTTGGCTGGTGATTCTCAACACTGGCATCAGTTAAAATCACCTGGAGCGCCTTACACATCTTCCAGCGACCGGCCCCACCCACAGAGCTTCAGGTTGGCTTGGTGTGTAGTGTGGCCTGGGCATCACTGTTTTTAAAGTCTCCCAGGTGCATCCAATGTGCAGCCAGAGTCGGGAGCAGCTGGCCAAGAGGGCCACCGCACTGGCATGCGAGAGTCGTCCCTCCTCACTGACAAACTCACTGGTGTCTGATTTCTTCCAGCCCCTGCAGCCTGGCTGGCGTCAGCCTTGCCCACTAAAGCCAGCTCCTCCCAGACAGGCAGGCTCAACTATAAATTTTAATTCAAAACTTTTCCTTTTTATTATTTTCAAATGCTCAGGGCCCTGAATGTGCTGAGACGTTTTTCTCACACTGTGATGGACAGATCAGCCCAGGTGGAGAGCTTTTCTGCATGTCACTCTTGTAGGTACATCAGATTTCAGCAGAAGCTGTGCCTGCTCCTCCCCACATGCACACTCTGGGAAGCTGCGTATTCTTTGCCTCTGTGGATACAGTTTTATCCCAGAGCGAGGCCAGAGACTTTGCTGAACTCTTTGTGTGGCAGCTTCTTCTCTGGGGCCAAATGGAAAGAAAATCCTGATAATCATGGATAAGGTAGTTGCTGACAGGTCCGGGGCACATGACTCCACCTGTGCAGGCCACCACCTGGTGAGACGCATGCAGCTTGTCAAGACAGGAGTCCCGGCTGCCCAGCCGCCTGAGCTCACCTGCATTCCTAGGTGGTTTCGTTTCTTGACTGTGCGCCTGATGCCATGTGTCCCAAAGTGACTGAGCCCTTGTTGGCTGGACTTGCCCTTGGAATATCCAGAAATCTCAGCAAAAGGCAATTTGGAACCTGGAGACAATTCTTGGTTTTGCTACCTGACCCCCCCACCACCACCACCACTCTGTGGCCTGAGCCTGGAAGTGGAAGGGTCCCCGCCTCAGGTAGAATTGCCCCAGGCAGTAGCCCTTGGTCCAGGAAACCTCAGAACAGCACTCAGGGCCCTGGTAAGCTGGAGAAATCTGATCTAGTGGCCCTGGGGCAGGGCCTGAGCAGCTCGTAGGTCCTGTGGAAGCTGCTGGGCCCTGGACCACACCTCAAAGAACAAGGCCTGGGGTTTCAACTGGCCCCAGATTCAGGTCCAAAGCTAGTGGGGGCCTTCATGAAAACACTCCTGGTTTATAGACAGAAAAGCTACAGAGATGCCAGGTGCGCTAACCAGAAGGGCAGTACAGGGCTATCTCCCGTCATGGCTCTTGGGGACCAACAGGGATGATGTTGCTAAAAAGCAGCTGGCAGAAGAGCCTCCTCTCTCTCTTCCCTCCCTTCAGGTTTACACTCTGAGCTAGAAGCCCACACTGTCCATTTGCTGGATTCTTGGTAGCTCCCGGAGCCAAGGGGACATCTGCCAGTTGCTGAGGGCTGAGGCTGGGCCTCTCTCAGCTCACAGTCCCTCCCAGCACCCCACGCTCTGCCTCCACTTAGGCCAGGACCCAGGAACAGCCCTGTCCCTTCAGAAGCTCAACCGAGCAGTCACCTCCTCTGTGGTCCCCTACCTTCAGCAGGAATGAATGGAATGGTCCCCAAGCCTTTGCACACGGCCCCTTCTCCCCTTCTCTCTTCTGGGGCTTTCCTGGTTTTATGTAATTATCTCCCCTGCTGGCCTCTCAGCACCTCCAAAATAGCACCTGCCAGGCACGTGGCAGTCAATGCTTATTGAAAATATAAATGCAGCAAGTGTCCAGCCATCTGGCTTCACACAGCGTGGACTGGATGCAATCCTCCACGAACAATGTAACAATAATGCCGTGGCTCGGAGCTGCAGGAGACACAAAGGGCACTTCTCAGTGAAGGGGAAAGCAAGACAGCATTATCCCTGAGACAGAAGGGGACCTGTGCAAAGTTCTCTCTCACATCCTAACACTCCCCCTCAATCCTCTTTGCCAAAGAATAAAGTGTGGGCTGTGCTGACCGCCCTGGGCTACCAGCCCCCTTGCTGGGTTCGGGCTGTGCTCTTGGCAGGTGAGTGGGAATCTCAGGATGTGAACACTGAGGACCTCTTGGACGAGCGAGCTCATCCCCAGAGCCATGGGGCAGGCGCTGGTCCAGGCATCCCTGTCCCGCCACAGGGCTGTAGTCTATGGGAGGCCTCAGAGATTTTGGGATCCGTGTTTCTTCCTCTCTTGGCACGGACGGGCCTGTGTGACATGCTTCTCAGGCCTTGGGTGCTTGCTTTTGGGGAACCTGCTCCCTACTCCATAAAATGCATCCCAGCGACCCCTGGAACATGCTTTTATATAGAGATTGAACCTGAGTGACAGTCAACTTGTAGACAGAAGATAGTTTTAGAGACGTTCAGTTCAACACGATAAGTCGCTTTTGCTCTTCCCCCATCTCTAGGGAGGAGGGTGTGTCCTGTGCCCTTCTGTAGGGTCTGGGCTCCTGTGTCAGCCTGTGCAGTCCTTCCTGGCTGCAGAAGGAGCTGGGGTCCAGAGCAGGGAGGTGGCACTGGCTTTTCTTCCATCATCTTCTTGTTCAGCCATCAGTGCCCAGCTGGTGGCCTCTTTTCTGCCCTCAAGGTTCCTCCTCCAACCTTTTGCCTCTCCAGGAGAGAGAGGCATGAGTTCACTTTAGGGTAGAGTGCCTCACCTCAAGCCACAAACTCTGACAGTGCGGGTCTTTAGGCTCGAGGACGTCAGGCGGACTGAGAAATCAACTTAAGGGTTTGCATTTCTTCTTGAAAGGGGCCCTCCAGGTGCAATTGTACAGTTTGTCTTTTTGCTGTGGCACAAGCCCAGAGCCCTTTCTAGGGGCACTGGCTTGTGCTGCTCAGGGGGCTCCTGCCCTGCCCGGTGGCCATCCCAGCCCCTATCTCTCGAGACGTCCCTCCCTTTTACTGGTACTGGCAGTGTGTGGGACAGGTCCCTTTAGCCCCAGGTGCCTTCTCAATGCCTAGTCCTGTCCTGACAGATGCCCCTGGAAAGAAAGAACACCTGCAGCTGGCAGCCTCCTGACCTGGGCCGGGCCCAGCAGGTGCAGGCTCCTGCAGCCACTGCCCTGCCACATTCCTCCACACCTCACCTCTGGGCTGGCCCAGACAAGCAGCTCCCCAGCCAGCTCTGGATGCACAGCAGAGACAGGGAGAAGTTCTGCTCAGCTCTCCCTCTCCTTGGCTGGGCCTAATTGCAGCAACCTAGATGTGGGTGTCAGGAGGGACCAAGCAGAGCATGTTAACAGCTCCTGCTCTGAAGTCTTTGGCAGCCAGGACTCTCACGCTCAACAAGTCATAGGCCAGCCACAGAGACAGTGCAGGGAGGGAACTAATTAAGCTGTAGGCCATCCCAGAGCCCCAGCTCATTTGTAATCATGCTCTCTGATCTCAGAACCACCTTGGGCGCTCTGGGAAAGGTGGGAAAAAAAAGAGGAGCTGGTGATTGAGAAGTTGATCAGGGCTTTTAGAGTGGATTTCCATGAAACTTACATTTACACCATTCTTGCCGGATCTGGCCCCCTGAAAAGAACCACAAACCATGCCTAATTCTGCTGTGTGATCCTGGAAGCTCCATTCGGCTGGCCCCAGCTGGACTGACTTGTTCTCTATAGGTCAAGGGATCCCCACCTAGTGTAATTTGGGAAGATCCCCCACTCTGGCCTGCATACCGCCTCCCCTGCAAAGCTCAACCATGCTGAAGTTGAGTAGAGCTTCAGTCCCATCTCTGCTTTGGCATCGTGGAATTCCAGGTACTGGACTTGGCTGTGGAGACCCACACCTCAGTGGGAAAGACCATGTTCCAGTACCTAGGTTGGGGCCAAATTGTTATTTCCCCAACTTGTGTTTTATAAATCAATGAATCCAAACCTGACCTTATTTTTACACCTAATTTTTCAAATAAAGACCAGAAAGGATCAGTGACTTAGTGAAGGTCACATGGGCAGATGGGGCACAGAAAGTCCTGCATCCAAGTCCTCAGGTCTCAGACACAGCAACTGCTGCAGTTTTCAAATTATTGAGTAGAAGAAGAAAGTGGGAACGCTGGGGCTCGCCCAGCCCCATACCACAGCGGCTGGGCCTAGGAAACGGTGCATGCAGAAAGGGCTGGAGCGTGAACCCAGCTCGCATTATCACCTTTGGACATTTGTTGATTTGTGGACTGTTGGAAATATACAGGTTGGGCATAAAGCAACGCTCCAGGGCTACGTTACAAGTAGAAACCCTCAAGCTGATGAGCTCACATCTGTGAAGCTCATCCCACCTGATGGGCCCTGCTGACCATGAACTCGGTCTGGGGCGGAGCCCACGCTCTCCCAGAAGCCCTGCTCCCCGTCCCTGAGGAGCTCCAGCTCCTTGTTGCTCCAGCTTTGAGGAAAACCAGATAATGTGAGGTTCAACCCAGCTTAGGCAGAGGCTATTTCTTTTAAAAACAGAGGAGGCAGACAAATTCCTGCCTGAATCTGTGAGCCTGGTCCCTGTGGCCAAGCCCCAGGAATTCTGCCCTGGCTGGAAAGGCTCAGGCTTCGGCACTTTCTGAGCACCGGGGATTTGGGCCAGAGACTCCACCTCTGATTCCTGTTCCCAGAATGTCAGCAAGATGTGTCAGAGGGAGCTGGCTCTCCAGGGCCTTCCAGATTTGTGGAAGGAGGCTAGGGGATCTTAAGCTGATTTCTATATTTATTACAAATTGTGAAATATAAACCACTATTGTTTGATAGATTTTAAATAGAAATCCAAGAGTTCAGGAACTTACCCCAGTGCCTGGCATAGAGTAAGTTAACCCCTAAATGCTTGTTATAAAAATAATACTTTTCTAGTTAAAAAGATAGCTCAGTCATTGTAAACAAATTTAGAAAACACCAAAAAGTACAAAAAACAAAACTAAATTCATCTGTCGTCTTAATTCTTAGGGTAACTTATTGATATATATAATACTTCCAAATTTTTTCTACCCATAAGCAAAGTGTATTTAGATCATAAAGTGAGTATGTCTGTAGCATAATTCATAAATGAAACATATTTATTCATAGAAATAGAACTGTGTGGGTAACATTTGACTGTAGAGTAGCCCTCGTTATCCATTGGGGATTGGATCCAGGACCTCCTACAGACACCAAAATCTGAGAATGCTCAAGTCCCTATATAAAACAGCATAGCATTTGTATATCATCTGTTCACAGTCTCCTCTATACTGCAAATTATCTCTACATTACTTATAAAAACGAATGCAATGTAAATGCTGGGTAGTTGTTATAATGTGTTGTTCAGGAAATGATTACAAGAAATTGAAATCTGTATGTATCCAATACCTGTGCAATTTTTTTTCAAATATTTTTGAATTGCAGTTAGTTAAATCCATAGCTGCAGAACCCATGGATACAGAGGGCAAACTATATTTTCACTTTACAACATTTTATAAATTTTGTATTAATAAATATTCATCAATCCATTCTTTTTAGTGATTGCATAGTATTCCACTATGTTATAAATAGTTCCTCAACCAGCCTCCTTGGGCATAATTATTCATCTATTTGCCTGATGATTCTCTCTAGATAAATCTCAGAAATTGAACTGATTTTGGTGTATGTGACTCAGCTCCCTTCCAGAATGCAGATACCCAATTTTATCCTGAGCTCTTTGCTGGTACCAACAGTACATATACAGTTGATTCCATCATGGATTTTGGGTTTGTGAATTCATCTCCCTGACAAAATTCATTTGTAACCTCAAATTTGAACTTGACAGTCAGTCTGGTAAGTGCAGAGCAGGGAAAACCCTGAGCTGCCTCAGGGAGCCAGCGAGGCTAAGCAAGGTGGCACCTGCCTTCTGTAACCTTGGTAGTGCTGTGGACAGAGGTCTTTTCTGGGCTGTGACATGCCTCATGGACGCGTCAGATGAGCTTTCTCCAGGCCACCAGCTCAATGCCAGAGAATCGGCAATGCATGTCCATTCAGGGGTCTCCCTGCTCTGTTGACAGACACATGGCAGCCAGAGGCTCCTGGAACCTAACCCTGCATTTCGCTAGAGCGAGGTCCAGTGTTTGCTATTTCCAGACTCTCAGTGACCTGATGGATCAGATCGAAACTTCCAGAAATGACCGGGTTGTGGGCTGTGTTGGAGGCGTGAGTCTCCGCCTCGCCTCCCCAGGTCAGGTCTTGCCTGTGCATCGCCAACTTCCTTTTCCTTTCCAAAAACCTCTCTGGAAAATGATCTATGACAAATATGATTCACATTTTTAATTTTTAAACTTTCAACGCCCCCTACCCTGTTCATAAAAAGCACTTGTGTAAGACAGCGCATCCCAAATGTTAGAGGCCCTCATTCGACTTGACTCTAGCTCAGCAGGCTGAATTTCTCTTCTTCCTGCTTAGCTTGACTTGCCTTTGCCTGGGATCCTCACTGCTGGTTCTCAGAAGCACCAGCACCAGCACATGTCCCCTTCCAGGAAAGCAAGCTCCAGGCTGCACCCTTGACCTTTGCTGCCTGCTGAGTCAGAAGGCCATTGATGGCACTGAGGAAAGTGGGGACCTGGTGTGCATAATTGTTTTTCCCAATCTAAATAGTAAGGAACAGGGTTGCCTTCTGATTTATAAATGTGTTCATGTGGCAGAAGAAAAATAGTTGCAGAGCAATATCTTGTGACATGAAAATCACACAAAGTTTGGATTTCAGTGTTCCCAGGGAATGTCGTTGGAGCACAGCATGTGCCACCTGTCATGTGTCTGATGGAGGAATGCTGAGGCCAGTGGAGTGTTTCCAAAGAGACCATGCACACCTGAAGCATCTACTCTCCAGCCCGTTACAAGAAGTTTGCCAACCCTTTGTCTGGTGAGGAAAGGTTCCTTGGCCACAAAACTTGTGGTGCATGTCATGTGTGAGACTGGTTTTTTGTTGTTGTTGTTGTTTTTTGGTTAAAGTAGAAACTCTCCAAGTACTTGGTCTCCAAGACCTTTTTAATCTTGAAAATCACTGAGAGCCCCCAAGAGCTTTTGTGGAGTTTAAGTCATATCAGTTGCTATTTATCATATCAGAAATTAAAACTATGAATGTTTAAAATATGTATTCAGTAATTAGTTGAAAAACAACATACTGAACCCATTATATGACTATATAAGGAATGCATTTTTGTAAGAAAAAAAACAGCAACAACAATTTTTTAACATCTCTATCAGCCGAGAAGAGCGCAATGGATGGACATTTTTTCAAGCCTCTTTAAAGTGTGGGATAATAGAAAAGCTGGTGGCTTCTCATCCTTGCTCCCTGTTCACTCTGCTGAGACCCTGTACAGCTCACAGCCTCTGGGAAACTCCACCATGTCCCCACAAGAGAGCGAGAACAAAAAAAGACAGGAGCAGCTTAGTGTCATTATGAGAAGAATTTTGCCCCAGCGAATCCTCTGAACGTCTCTCGGGGAACTCTACTGAGCACCACTGGTTCATCCACAGGGTAAATCTAGGCGACAGCCTAACTCAGCTGGGGTAGCTGAGTGTCAGAGATGGAAAGTGAAGATACCACCACCAGCTTCACTTGTCATGCCCACCTGGGGAGGGGACGCTGCTCATCCCACATCCTGGTGACCAAAGTATGTGGAGGCGACGCAGGAGTGGCAGCCCTCCTCCCCAGGTTCCAGCCTCCCCACAAGCCCTGTCTTCCTGTTCCCCATCCTTCCCTCTGCCCTTACCCAAGAGCCGGGGATGAGGAACTAGGGTGACATGCCACCTGTGGTCCTGGGAAGGACCAGGTAGTTCTCTTCCCGTACCTGCTTAAAATCAGAAGGGCAGCCTGGATACTCAACCTGAGCACAAAAGGAAGCCCAAAGGTCTCTGAGCACACAGCCAGGTCTACAATGAGCTTAAAGTACCACCAGCTCCATTCAATATGGCAGATAAAAGCTTCAGCCCACAATTACTGTCCACTCACTAAGCACCCAGGACTGTTTCAAGCATGGAGTGCAAACCGTGTAGCCTGGTATCTTCTCTCCTCCTTTTCTTTAATTGTAGAGCCCATGGGTTATGGTAGGTCCCCGCCTTCCCAGTACTGAACCCACATCTACAAGCCTCCCTTGCACCTAGGTGCAGCCATGAGACGAAGCTCTGGCCGCCAGGGTGCAGAGGAGCCCTTTGCCTTCGCTTTGCTGTCCCCTAACTAGCCCAAGGTCGTGGAGTTGAGGAGAGGTGTAGCCAAGATTCCAGGCCAGCCAGTCAGAGTTCCCAGCCTGCGCTTTAACAACGACACCTCACCGCGCAATCTTTCAACACACAACCAACCCTCTCCCTTTGGGGGTTGATTTTCTGACTTCCTTCATTTACTATTATTAAAAACCAATTGCTGTTTGATATCGATTCCCTGGATAGAGTCACTGGTGACCAACTATAAAATGGAGCAGATATTAAACCCTTTTATTCTCAACTCCTCTGAACTCATAGATGCATAGACATACACGCACACGTGCACACACACACAGATGGGTTATGCACTCATCTCACTCAGGTGAGATGTCCAGGGCCTACTTAGCTTGCCAGAAGTCAGCTTCTAGACTGTCTACAATGATCACAATCCACAACCTTCTAATATATGCTGTAATAAGAATCATGTCAAGAATCAACTATTCACTGTGCTTATGCCGTGTCTAGAGGAAACATCATTCATTGGCCATTGAGAAGCCCATATTTACTTTCTCCAAAGCAAAAATGAAGTGAGATTTCTGGCCCCTAGTGAAGTAGCTTCTCACACCTGGGACACCAAGTAGCTTCTCGCACCTGGGACACCAGCCAACCTTGACTGGGAACATGGCCAGTACATGCTGCAGACCACAGCACTAGCTTGGCTGGACCCGGCTATCCCGCAATGACTAACTCACCCTCAAAACCTCAGCGCCTTAACCTGACAGAGGTGTGTGTATTCCATGATCAGTGTGCGTCGGTCAGGGTCTGCAGGACACTCAAGGGTGCTGTGCTGCTCTATGTAGTCATTCAGGAGCTGATAGCAGCCCCTGAGTCTTACAGCTATTTACTCTGGAATGTCTGACCTCCACAATTAGTGTGGAAAGCAAAGAGGGCACTTGGATATCCACCCTTTACAAATGTGAGAACCACTAAAACAATCTTCCTAGTCTTTGGTGGGAACGAATGGGGAAATTCTAAGCTTCGGTTAAGGAGAAAGCACAGAGGCATAAGGACTTCCAGGGGCATCGCTGTCCCAGTGAAAAAATAAGTTAAGGTCTTGATCAATGGTTGATGGATGATGAGCAGTTGGCCAGGCAGGGCCTGACTACTAAGAGGGTGACCAGTGGCCTGAGGAGAGAGCCGGTTTGGCCAGGTGCGCTGCTGTAAAGCGGAGGAGACCCCTGGAGCAGCACCTGTGCCCCCTCCCCTCTGTGCTCCACCAGCCCCACCCACAGGAAGGGGAGGAAACAGGTGCCCGGATTCGTGAAGTCTGTGAAGAGGTAAACGCAGGAGTACGTGTGGAGAGAAGGGGACATTTTTTAAATACTCTGAGTCCTCCAATTAAAACACATTGGAATTTCTTTTTTTTTTTTTAAATATATATATTTTTTTAGTTGTTGATGGACACAATGTCTTTATTTTATTGCTTTGTATGTGGTGCTGAGGATCGAACCCAGGGCCTCACACATGCGAGGCAAGCGCTGTACCACTGAGCTACAATCCCAGCCCCTGGAATTTCTTTAAGTAATTTTGAAGAGAAGGCATCAACTGTTCTCCATGGTTGGTCAAGTCAGGACCTAAGGGACTTCTGGGACCAGCGCTGCTTATTTTCACTCTGGACACTTTATCAACCAATCACTCAGATATTTACTTCGTCGCTCTCCTGTGCCTGGGACAATACTAATACCCTGTTGGTTATCAGAGAAGGGTCCAGTGTGGCTGCAAGGCACCAGGGCAGATTGTGTAGTAAGACACGCCACTTTGGTAATTTTAGTCCAAAAAACTTGTCAATTTAGCCCCCTAAATTTTAGTCTGTATACTAATTTCTGAGAGCCCCAGCCACCCTTATTCAAAAATGTCTCTAAGCCCATATAAAGTCTCCTGTGGAAGCTGACTGTTATCACTGAGCCATCTCTTTTTTGGAAGGATTATTATCCAGTAGAACTACCTGCTCTGTTTGCTGGAGTTGGCTTCCAATGCCTTTTGTCGATTCTTAGAAATCATACTTCCTCAACAGGAAGAGTAGCCACACACACCAAATATCTAGAAAAATATGCTATAACTTTTGAAGGTCAATCCCAAAGTATATTTTAAACTCTGTAACAGATGACACCTTCCAAACACAGCACCTCTCATCCTACATGTTCTTGGAGAAACTTCTCCCTCGACCATCCAGGTGTGGAGACTAATTCCTTTCCTTTGAGACTGGGTGGGCTTCTGACTTACTTGTCATAATAGATAAGCAGTAGAAATGATGCTATGACTTCATGGCAAGATCACAGAGTGATGTCATTCTGCCATGGGAACTGAGAACTCTCATTGGAGTCCTGAGGTGCCACGCAAGTACTCTGGCTGTTCCAAAGTGGCCATGTTGTGAGGAAGCCCACATCCCCCATGGAAAAACGATATGACCACCAGGAGTGAGAGATTCCCAGCCAGCCCCAGAGGCTCCAACCCTCCCTTCTTCCAGTTCTAGCCACTGTCTAACTGCAACTGCATGAGAGACCTAGAACCATCCATGCAAGTCCTTTGCAATTTTCTGTCTCACAGAAACCGTGAGAGATAATAAAATGATCATTGCTTTTAAGCACAGCCAGTGGTGAGCTGGTTGATTTTTCTTTAATGTGAGGATGTCCAATAAAAAAATAAAAAGCAGGCCTGTTTGTAGTGTTTGCCTGTTTCTGTGGTATAAATATTCCCACAAAGGCCAATCTCAAGCTACCAACAAGGTGAACAGAATTGGAAAGAGATGCACATCATGGCTCTCACAAGAGCAGTTCCAGAACATCCCTGGGTGGAGCTCTAGGGCAAACCCTGAAAGAGAACAGCCCTGAGGCCAACTGATCTCCTGAGTCGGTTCTGGAGCTCCTTCCCCAGTTTATGGGATGGGGCCCAGAGCCAGCATGTGCTGAGGCTGCTGGAGCACACCCATGCCAAGGTTGAGACAGAGGCTCTCTGGCTTCCTGGTGGACACCCAGAGAACCAGCACCTGTGTCAACTCTGAGGCCCTACTTTGATAGTATTTTCCTATCACTTCTGAGAGGTGGCTCCGCACACGGCTGTGGGCTATTAAGCCGTACCCCCTTGGGGTGTTGAAGACCCTGCCTCCCCTCTAGGTCTAGGCTGGGAAGCCTGCCCTGAGGGATCTGGCCAGTGCACTTCCTCAAGAAGCCTGGTGAGTGTGGGGCCTTCTGTGAGAATAAGGTCCTGTTTCCAGGGAGAGAAGACTCACCACCCACCAACTAGGAAAAACATCTGTCCCACCCGTGCCAACTGGGCCCACAGGAAAGATCAGACAGACAGCTCGGTCATTTTCCAAATTAATATAGTTTACTGTGGGACAAATGAACTCATAGGAGGAGAAAATTAAAATTACATGCAATCCCTACTAACCACACTGAAAATTTTTGAATATTTTGTTCAGTCTTTTGCAATATACAAAATAAATATATCGTACATCCAAAGTCTTTCATTAGTATTCTGTTTTCTCCTGCCCTCCTATCCTTAGGTTATACAAAAAAACTACTGCATACTATTCTATCATTTGGAATTACTACTGAAGACTAGATGGGTAGACTGTTTCCCAGCATTTTAAAGTGATCTCAATGGACAGCCCTGTAAACTTATTTTGTGTTCTTGTGTTAGGTAGAGCGTTTGTAGAAAGAGAAAGACATCATGTGAGAATTGGGGCATTTTTAAGGCTCTGGGTGAACATTTTTTGTTTCACAGTGTCTTTCTATGTGAACTCCCACTAGCAATGAGCAAGAGAACATATCTTAGAAGGATTTGATGGGCAAAATGAATTTTCATTATTGGTTTGATTTATATTTTTATGAATACATTTAAAGATTTTTTTACATATTTCTTGAACATTTATGTTATTGTCATTAATCACCTTTTGCCTATTTTAACATTGTTATCCCTTTCTTCACTTTACAATCACCTTTGACATAAAGGTAAGATCATTTCTTTGTGATATTTATCATAAACATCATCTTAGTGTTACTGATATCTAGACACTTTAATATTTCTGTGGTCAAACCCAATAATGGTTTACTTTTAAATCTATTTCTAAAGTTTTTATATCTACAAAGTCCTTCTCTCAGGGTCTGAAGTTTACCTGTCTTCCACTTATATGCTACTTTTTGCATATAACAGTTAAATACATGTGGAATTTATTTTGGTATATGGGGAAAGCTAAGGATTAGCTCTAATTTTTTCCACATGGTTAGTCCTAACATCATTTATTGACTAATCTCCCTTTCCTCACGGATCTTTACCATGTACTAATTTTTTATCTATATCATCTCTATTAGGGCCTGTGTTTCAGACATTTGGTTATATTGACCCATCTGTTCATGGTTTAATTTGGCATTGAAGTTTTATAATACCTTTTATTTTTCTTCTTTCTCCCCAGTGATCTGATACTTTTAACATACTTTCTCAAAATATTCTGGACTGGATCAAGCTACCAAATTTTTCTTAAAAGGAACATTCCAGGCTACTGCAGGCATGGTCCATATATAATTCTTGTTGACCTGCGCAGCTGACTTATCTTACCATGGTGATAGTCAGGTTTACAACTTTCTCCCGGAAACTGCTCTTTAGATACCTGCCCCCCTAGTCCCACCCTGCTCAAGCTGGCCTCAAGAAATTAATTTGCGTGGTCACCCTCTTCTTAGGAAGGGAATTATTTGCTAGTGGCCAGAAAGCAGTAAGTTTCATCCAGCTGCCTTTATTGCACGGAAGCTGGGGAATGCCCATTAAGGAGAGTAGTAGCTGCTCATTAAAGAGCCCTCAGCACTGGTACAGGCTCTACTTGTAACTTTATCACTGAACTATCCTAAGGGTGCTGCTGTCACACCCTGGAACTCTGCCGCACCATCTGCAAAACAAGGCTTTCAGACTGGACACCCTTCCAGCTCTAACAGGGTACCACTGGTGGCTGGCAGTACCGTCCTAATCCTACAATGAAATCCTCTGGCTCTGCCTTCATTCCCTTCAACCAGGATTTGTCAGAACTCTTCAGCGGCACCACATTCAGACGGCTCTGCGTTTTCCTGAGCCTTCTTGCTGTGTGAATAGTCCTTTCAAGATACTGGGGATGAAAGTGTCCCCAACACATGAAGCAGATAAAAAGCAGCATCTGTACAAGAATAGAAGAAAGTTGGGCTTTTTTATTTATTTTTCTTCCCTTCCTCTCATTAGCTTAACTTCTGATCAATGTAAACATTTGTTACACTTTCCCTGGAAAATTAAAAGTTTAATTTGGAAAGCAGTCATGGAGTAAAAATTCTGTGGCGTATATGATGCAAAAATATGGTTGCTAATGAGCAGCACTGATTTAACAGGACATAAGGAAGAAAAATAACAAATTTTGGAAGAAAATAAGCAATTTCACAATGTTTCCACTTGTTTCAAATCCAACTTACTTCAAGGGTTAGCTTGGAAATTTTTTCTCATGAAAGCACAGTAAATATTCTCAAAGACAGTTTATTTTCTGAGCTTGGAATTAATGGGTAGAAATGACAAATTTCCTAGAACAACTTCTGGGAAATTTTTGTTGATGGTGCTTCTGATTTTAAGCTTTTCATTCTTCCCTCCAGCAAGAAATATACCCAATCCCACAACCACACAGGACAGAGCAGCAGATTCTGGTTTCTTTAATTAAATAATAATAATCTGTTGAGTCTTTGCGGTTTGCATTGTTTGCGTGTGAATGTGGTACTTGTGTGTGTGTTGTAGATACATTTTAAAATAGTTTAGGGAGCCATCGCAAAAGAATCTTCTTGCTGCCCATTAAAAATTCTGATTTGACACCATTAATTGGCGTTTTCCAAACACTAAGCGCCCAGTTTGAAGTCTACAAATAAAACACAGGCCCAGATGCTGCGTTTACACTTGCACGCATTTAGCACTTCATAAGCAGTTCATTAAACTGATAACACTTTAAACAGCAACACAGGCTCTTTCAGATTCCCTTAGCCTGCAGTTGTCCTCAGGCACCCAGTGAACCCTTCCTAGACGGGAACTGCTGGAGTTTACATTCTTGATGTGTGTCTCTTAATTATCGACACCCTGGTACCTGGCTGGCCCACGGAGGGCGGGCTGGGCCCTGCACGCCCCAGCGCACAGGGACCTGGGGAGGCACTGGTGCTCAGTACTCAGTGGATGCACACCCCAGCTCCGGAGCAAGGCCTCACTGTTTTCACAGGCAGTATGGCTGGGTTTCAGCGGAGCCTCTGGGCTCTGCTAAGCAGCTTCCTCCCGGGAAGAGTGAATCTCTCCATTTTCCAAGGTCTTCTAATGAATGCTGGCCACCTTGAGTTTCCTTCCAAGAGCTGCATTCTGAGCTGGCCAAGTTCCCTTGGATGACGCAGGCTTGGTATGGGCCCCCATCCCTGCATCTACCTCTGAGACCTGGGGTTGTGACGTTATTGGAGTCAGTGGGGAGTCTGGGGGTCCACCCTGACCATCGCAGTCCACGATGGGAATACAAAGGTTAACTGCATTGGCTGTTCGCAGTGTGCCAGGCCAGGTGCGCGCCCTGCAGGGGTTGGTTCCCTCCCACCCCCATCCTATGAACTAAGTGTGAGGCCTACATTGTCCTTTGGTGCAGGCACTGCCAGCAGTCACAGGGCAGAGGAGGACGCCCCGCCTTGCGGTGTCTGGTGAGCGCCAGCCTTTGGCAGCAGAGCTGTCGCTCACCCCTATCAGCTGGGGACCATTGTTTACCCAATTCTGCAAACGCCAAAACAATGGCAGAAAGGTAGGGTGCAACTAGAGCTCAAGTCCTCTGACTCTCGAGATGGAGCACGTGGTCCCTGCACCAAGGGGGCCTCTGAGGACCCGCGTGGGTGGCGCATTGCTGGGCGTAAAAGCCAGGCGCCCCAGGTTGCACCCCGAGGGCATCGGGAGCCTGCTCCCTTACGCCCGTCCTGCCGGGCCGAGCCGGACCGGTGGCCCGCGTTCCCACGCCTCGCCCTAGGATGGTCCCCGGCCCCACGGGACCAATGGGAACCCTGGCGAGCGGAGGAGTAACCGGCCTCTGCAGGTTAACCACAGAGGCTGCGGCGAGGCCCTGGGCGGCCTGCGACCGCCCTTTCCAGGCCCGGAGCCCGGCGGCCGCGGAGCCGGGCACCGAACCGCGAACTGAACTCCCAGCCTGTGGTCGGGGCCGGGAGTCAAGTGGGCGACCTGGGGCTGGAAGCGCCGATGGCGTGCAGCCACGGCGCCATCGCGTGGCCAGAACGGGCAGCGCAGGCGGGGCCGCGGCTCTTCCTTGACTAAGACCCGGCCCGCGGAGCCTGAGGCCCGCTTCTTCCCTTTGGGATGTCCCTTGTCTGGAGCTCAGGGCGCTGATGGCTTGTGTGGCTGCAGCAAAGGGCCCGTGGGGTCTTGCTTAGCAGGGACGCTTTGGTCAGGCCTGAACTCTTAACGGGGAGACTCCCAAGGCTTTTTAGGGGGCCCCGGGGGCTGTTGCTGGAAAAAGCAGACGGCAAAGGGTCCTGGGAACCTTATTCTCCTTAGGAGACCCATGGATTCCACGAACTCAAGGCCAGGAGAAGACCGAAGCGCCCGTTTATTCAGTGGTTCACTCATTCATTCAGTCAACAAAGGTGTGCTGAGCACCTACTATGTGCCGGGTCTCAAGGTGGGTGCTGATGATACAAACGAGGACAGCAAAAGTCTTACAGCTGGGTGATTCTCTTTGCCAGCCTGGTAAAGCTCCTGGACCCCGCTCCGAATGTTCAAAAAAAGCATGAAATAAAACACAAGAATTGCAAAGCGAGCCCACTATACGGAAAGGCAGCTATCAAAAAATATTGCTTTATTGCAAAAATAGTCATACATATTGTTCTTAATATTTGGTGTAACAAAATCTGCAGACTGGTCTTTAATAGATCAATCTACAATCATTTCAAAATACCGATGAGCCCAAGTGATATTTTAAGATATGTGCATCAACTGTAACATGATAAGAAAAAATACTATGATTTCTGTTGGGCAAAATCACAGGTGCTGCTAATGCCCTGGGGCACGTTGCCGAGATTCATAATTGAATAAAATGTTAAATTTCAGTTGGAGGTCAGTGAAAGTGATGTCAGTATTTCCCCATTCAAGTGCCTAGGAAAGAGGGACTTTATCCACAGTCTCCCTTGGTCAAGAAGCCTCAAGTGAGCAGAATAAGCAGGAGGAGTCTGGGTAGTGAGGGACAGTGAGGGAATCACAGGGTGATGCACTAACAAGGTCAGAAGGGAGAGCTTGTGTGAAGCAGTCTGGGGGGCCCGCATGGAAGTTGAGCTTTAAGAAGCCCATACAGAGCTGGCCATGGCCACCAGGGGGCGCCAACTCCCCCAGCAGTCTTTACAGTCATTTTAAAAATTTGAATTCTGCATTACAGAACCTGAACTCATCCAGTGATCACAGTGTCCCCAATCCCTACAGCCTGGGTTGACCTCATGGAAATCTCTGCTGGGGCCCTGAAGACAATGGATTTTGCGACTTTGCCACCCAGCCTGGATGAGAACGATGTTTTTGCAACACTGAAGCCCCCCCTGCCCCAAAAGTTTAACCTAATTAAAACAAAGGTCAGTATCTCTGAGTTCTCTGTGGGAACCAGGATCTCTTCAGGGTGAGGATCCTCCAAGACTTCCAGGTCTTTGCCCACCTTTCCTTGGAGCCAAGATTCCCCAGGGCCCTTTCTGAGCCAGCGCCTATGTGACATCTCTTTTCTGGTCCAGGCACTTCCAGGCCTGCGGCAACACCGCAGGCGGCGTTTGGGGGTGGCTGGTGAGTTTCGAGGCGGCCTTTGTGTTTGGGTATGAACCAGTGTGGCGAGCCTGTGGGATGATGTCAGAGCTGGCACCAGAGGAGAACAACTTTGTTGACAAGAAGATTAATTAGACAAATGTAGTGCCCATCAGTTATTGCCGCCGCCTCCTCAGGGGTCAGCTCTAGTGGAGCCTTTGCTAGAGACTTTTTTCATCTTTTTAAAAGAAAGCTTAATCTCCTAACAAGACAGGCAAAAACCAATTCATAGTGTGCCAGAGGAGCAAGCACAAACAAGCCGTGAGGTTCCTGCAAACCGCCAGACCGCAGGGCTCAGGCTGGGCCAGCCTGGGAGCCGACAGGGCCCCTTCCTTCTACCTGTCCAGACCAGGCTCCAGGAAGCACGCAGAGCCCTGCAGCCCTCCTCAGCAGGGAGGGCGCCTTGCCTGTGAGCTGTCTTGGCCTTCCTTCTTCTCTGCCTTTCACAGGAGAGATTCCCCTTTTATGGAGAGGAGTGGGGGGCCAGTTGTGTAAGGTTTTCAGAGATTGGAAGCTCCTGCCACCTACACCTCCCCAAATTTCAAAGGCCCTTTTTCTCCAACAGGAGGCTGCCCAGTTATTCCATTATGGGAAGAGGCAGTGAATTACTAGGTGGGAATTGTCTCGTTTATTATTCAACAAATATTCATTAAGCATATTACATACCAGCAATGCTGGGGACAAAGGGGTGATCTCAACACATGAGTCTTGGGAAGGGGCTTCTATTCTAGAGGGGGAAACACCCCAAGGAGTAAAATAAATATATAACAAATACACAAAGAAACTCATTTGTGCCTGTGCTAAAGGGCAAGAGCAAGCTGAGTGGGGGGATGTGGTAGAGAGGACCTGAAGATGGCAGCCATTTTGGAAAAGGTGCTCTGAGGAAGTGAAATTGGGGTTGAGACCTGGGGTGAAGGGAAGTCTGCCTCCTATGATGCCAGATATCTGTTGATTGCATGGATGAAAAAATGGTTGCCAAACTTTTTTCTCACACATAACTTCACTGTGCGTTAGAATCTTCTGGAAGGTAGGGGAGGGGGTCTTGCTATAATGTTGATTCTGATTCTGAAGGCTGGCATGGAGCCCAGAAAGCGGCCTTTGAGCAGCTCTCCTATCCCACAGCCCTCCCCCCTTAGATGGAACTGCACCCCTCTCACAGCCTTACCTCCACGCAGGCGCCCACCCTGGATTGCTGCTGCCTCTGTCCCGTCAGCACCTAAGAGGAGAGAGCCCTCACAGCCAGGCTCTGGACCCTTGAGGCCAGAGCAGCTTCAGAGGCCCATTCGCATGGCCTTCATAACCCAGGGGCTGTCCTTTCTGCACCAGCTGGGCAGCCCAGGCCTGGCCGGCAGGGAGGTGGTGCCAGTTGCAGGCTCTGCAGTGGGGTTCCTCCGCTGGTTAGCTCCATGGACATGGGAGGTGGCTCTGGCCTTCCCACCAAGGAGCTTCTGAACCCATCACCAGAGCGAGGTCAGGGAAGGGTGATCACTCACTTACCCTACCCATTTTCCCCCCTCCTAGGGACTCCCTGAGGCCCCAGAGGTCCCCAGTGACTTCCCAGACACCCCATCTATTTTTGAGAACCCACCTGCAGGAGGCAACTGTGGGTCCAGTCTGCTTCTGCAGGTGGGACCCAGTTGGGTGACCACACATCTCTGCCAAGAGAGGGTCTCTGGGTGTGCTGGGGTGGGACAGTGTTGCTGGCCTTGCAAGGGGCACAAGGTCAGCAGGGAGTTTCCAGGTCTTCTGAGGACAGGAGGAGCCGGCTCTGCTGTGCTGAGCAGCCTTGTCCCTGTCTGGCACCCAGGCATCCAGGAGCAGGGCCTGCACTGCCTCATGGGGGTGCCCTGTCTCTGGGGGTCCCTGGGACAGGGGAATGTGCCCACCTGGATCCTGCCCCCTGTCTTTGTAGAGTTCACCTTGGGTACCTGGACCTCTGACCCACCCCCAGGTCTGTGGGGCCCCCTCCCTGGTCCTGCTCAGCTGAAAAATGGGTGGGGTAAATGGGTGGTCACCCTTCCCTGACCTCACTCTGGTGATGGGTTCAGAATGTGAGTGTGCTGGAGTGGGGGCACTGGAGGAACTTGGACGCTTGGAGCTGGTGAGTCTGCGCACACCGGAAACACACCTGTGCCATAAAGAGCTGAAGTGAACTTGGAAGGGCTGGGCTGCAGCCTGGCTCTCTGCACTGCCCTGCTCTGATGGCAACTCCCGAAAGTCCTAAGTTCAAACCTGACCTTCCAGATGACAAGGAAGATGTGTTTATCAAGGTAGAAAAATGACATGGTTTAAGCCAGGCGCGGTGGCACACACCTGTAATCCCAGCACTTAGGGAGGCTGAGACAATCCTGAGTTCAAAGCCAGCCTCAGCAACGGCGAGGCACTAAGCAACTCAGTGAGACCCTGTCTCTACATAAAACACAAAATAGGGCTGGGAATGTGGCTCAGTGGTCGAGTGCCCCTGAGTTCAATCCCCAGTACCAAAAAAAAAAGAAAAATGACATGTTTTATCTAACAATTCATTACGTTGATTCCTAACTTCTTAATAATACAGTATGGGGCATCTCTTTCTACTCATGTCCCAGACCCTCAAAATGTTCAGAAGATTGGAAACAGAAGGTCCCAGAACCCAGGGATCCTCCCCATGGTTCTGAGCAGAGACTGAATTTCCACTGCCACAGGCCTTCATATCTCCATCTCCTTGACCTGTGCGACTCCATCTTCACACCAGCTGTGTGAGGTGAAGTTGGCGAACCCCAGCCACAGCATCTCAGGGAGCCTGTTTAACATGCAGATTCCAGGGCCACCCAGAGACCTGATGGCAGGGCAGGAGGTGGGCCTGGAGGGCTGCGGGGTTTGTCAGACAGGTGACTCAGAAGTGTGCCAACCACAGCTCTGGGAGAGCCAGGGGTGCTGACTGTGGAGAAGGAGAAGGGACTCTGTGTTTGAAAATTGCTGGAGAACACAGACCAGAAGTGACCTGCATCTCCAAATATAGGTTGGAGAAGCCAGGTCCCATATCTATAGGGAACCCCCTTTCCCAACAGCACATGGGGGGAGTCTACACTTATGGGGCCCAACTCCAGAAACCACGCACGTCCTTCATGTGCCCTGGAGTCCTCTGAAGCTCCCAGGGCACCACGGAAGGGAGCCTTAGCGTGCCACCAGCCTGGGACCGAGGGCTTCTTACCTCTAGACAGGGGGCTATAAAGGTGATTTATACACACCAACATGGAGCATCGATTCACCTTCCTAGTCACAAAAGAGAGTGCAGATGGATTAAGAAATGCTGTGTTCCCTTGGCTAATGGCTTTGGAGGTGTCCAACAGGTGTCCTTCAAACAGCTCAGTGAACCTGAGATCTATCACATGAAGAGGCCGCCCTATCAAGCTGCCTTTTCTCTGTGGTACATATACACAATGGAATATTATTCAGCAATAAAAGAAAATAAAATTATGGCATTTACAGGCAAATGGATGGAATTGGAGAACATTATGCTTAGTGAAGTAAGCCAATCCCAAAAAACCAAATGCCGAATGTTCTTTCTGATTAGTGGATGAGGATACATAAGGGGGATGGGAATGGGAAACATAGCAGAAATGCAGGAGCTCTGGATGCGGCAGGGGGGAGGTGGGAGGAAAGAAAGGGTAATGCGTATAGTAATGATGGTTGATTGAGAGGGTCATTATTGCCCCTGGTGCAGGTATGAAGACACAAATAATGTGACTCTATCT